>BOSO01016278.1:0-37831 GCA_018403395.1 Gorsachius goisagi
GGCTTGGCGACTACATCGGCCAATTCCCTCAGGACTCAGAAGATTCTCATCCATGAGGCATTACAGAGCCACAAGGTGAAATCCTTGTCATATTCATCTTTCTGTAAACTCTAATTTTCCTAAATCCAAACAAGACCAGGGGTATTCTGATATATTCTCCTCTGTTCACATTTTTTTAATTTGTTTTAAGTAGCTTGCAATAATTTTCTACTTTCTTTCACCCTACATTAAACTTGTGTTATATAATAAACATGTTTTGAGATTACCAGCCAGTTCGCTCAGAAATACATTATTTTGAACAGTCCAGGGATTATCAAAGCAGTCACACTCCATCTTTTGGATAGAAGACATTTCATCACAAATCTTCTATCTCAGCATTGCTCCATGACAAATAGTCACATTCTGAAGTTATTTATGACTCTGGGTATGTCCATGCACAAGTGTGAAATCTGGAAAGAAAATCCTAGTTTTTGACTGTGGACTTCCTGGCTCATTTTTAATTTTGCCTTTATACTGGGAACACCAAAAAATAAATTCATGTTGTATCTATGCAAAATTGGCATTAAATCTCTTCTGAAAACCACATGGACATTTTTCATCCTTTGTGTTTACTGATTCATAGCTAAAGAGGATCAGATTAGGAACAGGCATTGGGGAACAAACCTCAGAAGAGAGACGCCCTGGCTGGCACAGCACCTCTGGCTGGGTGACCTCCTGATCTCCCTTCCTACCTACATTGTTCCTTGCTTCTAAAAAAAGGCTTCCATTTCTACAGTTGTGAGTAATCCACCCTAACCTGATTTTAGCCCTAAAGTTTAAAGGTGCTTGCCTAAACATTGAAACTAACCGTACTGGGTCTGTTTGGGATGGAGTTTCTTCATAGCAGCCCGTATGGTGGTATGGTTTAGATTTGTGGCCACAACAGTGTTTTATCTGTTGCTGACCAGTGCCTGCACACCATACGGTCCTTCCCTGTTTCTTACACTGCCACCCTGGTAGGCTGGGGAAGCACAAGTGATTGGGAGGTGACGCAGCAAACTAAAACAGAAAAAAGAGATTTTCCACACCATACAACATCATGCTCAGCAATAACAATGGTGGTGAGGGGTTGAGCTTCTCTAAACTAGATGTTCTTTGGAGACTGGCTGGGCATAAGTCTGCTGGTGGTGCATTTGTTTCTCTTTTCCCCCCGTTTTCTCTTTTTCTTTTTCTTTTTCTTTTTCTTTTTCTTTTTCTTTTTATTTTTATTTTTATTTTTATTTCTCTTTTTTTTTTTTATTTTCCTATTCAGCTGTCTTTATTCTGACCCATGAGGGTTTTTTTGGTCCTTTTGACCTTCAGATTCTCTCTACCATCCCACTGCAGGGGACTGAGTGTGTGGCTTGGTGAGGACTTATTTGTCAGCTGGGATCAACCCACCACACTAATCTTGAAGGACAACTGGAGTAGCTATCAACAAAGAATGAATGCCTAGAGAGGGGGGAAAAAAAAAAGAAAATCTTCCTCTGCAGATTCTCTTGGCTTCCAATGGACTGTTAGTAGCTGCCAAGCTGTCCAGTGAAATCCCCACTTTCTTTGCAGGGAGTCACAAATTCATTCTTCAAGAGTAAGCATTGAAGAGGAATTTTTGTAAGGACGAGTCAAGTCATGTGTCACTTTGTGACACTGCATATCATAAAATCTTAGCTAAGAATCTCTGCTTTGCCGAGCATACAAGAAATACAGCAGTAAGAAAGGATCAACTAGCAATGCAGAACAGAAAAAAAAAAGTGAGTTATAACCTTAAATCTATGTTTACGTATCAAAGAGCAGCACTATCTTGCTTCATAGTGACTGAAATTCCAGGCAGTATTGCTAGCAAACATTTGTGCTTCATTTGGGAACTTTTTCTGTTCTTTAATATGTAAGTCCTGACATATTATATGTATGAATAATACACCATTCTAATGATATTAAATGGTTATCTGGTTCCCAGTGGATTTCTCAGGCTAGGTGATGTCTACCTAGGCCAATAAAATGCTCAGCTGGCTTAGATGGGAATTCCTGATGTGTCATCAAGGTGTTTTGAAGACCTCAAGTGATTATCAGATAGGCTGCACTTTCCCTTTAAATTAGAACTGAGCCAGCATCCCATTGTAGGATTTCTACATCTTCTGCAAAAAGTAGCATTTTAAAAGTTGATTGGAAAAATAAAATTCCTTCCCACACAGAAATCCCTTCCCCCAATATTACTTATATATTCAGTATTTTTATTATCAGAAGTTTGATTTTTAGAAAGAAAACATATCAAGCATCAATCAGGATTTGTATAAAATATCTTTTGATATATCTCATCTTTCCAGACAAAGACAACAACTATTCCTTTTAAATGAAAGCACTTCAGTCTTTCACACCTTCAGTTTTCTTCTCACTCTTGTATTTTGACTTCCATCTGCAGAATTAGCAGCTGTTGAACAGTGAAGCACATATATGTTAATCTACAAATGGAACACCTTAAGGTATTGCTTTGAATTTATGTTAATGTTTTCCAGCTGAGTTTCTACTTTTCTATGAAAAGTGAAAAAAAGCCATGCCAGTCTCTCATTTATTCCTATCAAAATCCCCCAAATCACTCTTTAGTGAATAAAAATATATCAAAACCAACTATTGAGAAGATATTTAGTCCTAATTCTTTTCCTCAGATTGTTTGTAATTTGATATTCTCCTAAGGCACTGACTGCAACTGCTGCAAACAATTTATAAAATAAAGGTACATTCTTCTTGAGAATAGATCTATAATTCCCAACAATGGATAAATTTTTCACCCTCTCTGTGACACTTGTCATCCTATAGCTATAGTAACTTAATACTTTTTCATCCTCCATGCACTCAGGAGTGAAATCAGGATGGACATATTTGTCACCATGGCAGCAAAACACTACATGGATTTTAACCAAAGCAGATGCAGGGAGTGCAAAGCCCCAGATTCTTTGGTCTGGGGACCTTTGAGGTGGTTCACTTAACTATAAGTCCCTGCATAAAAAAGGAAGAGGAATATTTCCCTGCTTTTGAATGCTAAAGAAACCTGCATATTTGGTACCTCAGCTTGTCTTTCCCCTGAGTGTTGGCATATGGCTAGTTACTGTAATTTTTCCCCCAGGGCAGACAATGAAAGCTTGTTATAGTAAAGTTGTTATTTAGAAGATGAGATCATTTTTACAGTAAGCTTTGCTACAATACAAAGACTTTCAGCTTGTAATAATATCATAGTAATTCACAAGATAACTAATGGAAGGAAAGGAAGTTGATATGATTTATCAAAACCTGAAGAGTGAGACTGAGTACCTCACAGGAGGTACCTTAACAGGGTTGCACAGCTGCTGCTTAAGAGAACTGTGTTGGCCAACAGGAATACTGAAGAGCAGTGTTTTTTGAAATACTCTGTTGTCATCTATGATGTGTCACAAAAGATAGGTGTCTCAGGTAGCATTCACCTTCCTTTGTGGTCCTGTTCACTGCAGCATTTCATCCTTCTTAGAATCATAGAATCATAAAATTGTTTAGATTGGAAAAGACCCTTAAGATGAGTCCAACTATGAATCTAATACTGTGAAGTCCACCAGTAAACCATGTCCCTAAGCACCACATCTACCCATCTTTTAAATACCTCCAGGGATGAGGACTTGACCACTTTCCTGGGCAGCCTGTTCTAATATTTGACAACCCTTTTGGTGAAGAAATTTTTCCTAATATCCAATCTAAACGTCCCCTGCTGCAACTTGAGACCATTTCCTCTTGTCCTATTGCTTTTTCCTTGGGAGAAGAGACTGACACCCACCTCACTACAACTTCCTTTCAGGTAGTTATAGGTCTAGATAAGTTGTAGTTGTAGATAAGGTCTCCCCTGAGCCTTCTTTTCTCCAGGCTACCCTAGTTCCCTCAGCTGCTCCTCATAAGACTTGTGCTCCAGACCCCTCACCAGCTTCATTGCCCTTCTTTGGACATGCTCCAGCACCTGAATGTCTTTCTTGTGGTGAGCAGTCCAAAACTGAATGCAGTATTCGAGGTGCAGCCTCACCAATGCCAAGTACAGGAGTACGATCTATTCCCTACTCTTGCTGGCCACATTATTTCTGATACAAGCCAGGTTGCCGTTTGCTTTCTTGTCTACCTGTGCACACTGCTGTCTCATATTCAGCCAGCTGTTGATGAACACCTCCAAGTCATTTTCTGACATGCAGCTTTCCAGCAAAAAAATGTCATTCCACCCCATTAAGAAAGCAAGCTCTTGATCTACAATAATACAAAGCAGAGGCACCTAGGTATTACGTGAAATCATCTGAAATCTGCTGAGAATCAGGTGCAATATGCTGAAACTATGAAATCAGTTTCCCTTCTACTTCCTCGTTCCCTTTCTCCTGTACCTGAACTTGTGCTCCCCTTCTGCATAGTACAAAGTGACTTTACATCTCGTGTGGCTCTGCTCTGCACTCCTTTCCTTCACTTGATGTAAGGTTGACTTGTCTGAACTGGAACATCCCCCTTTTCAATTTTTATAATTGTATTGCAGTTCAGTACCTTGTGGTCATGATTTGCACACCACTATTTTACCATCAGGAAATGAAATCAAGCAATACCCTGTAGACAGGGCACTATCAAGGGCTCAATCCACCTGAATGGACAAAGAGTGGATTCACCCCACTTCCTACTGCATTCAGCAAAACATGACAGCTCTACCTTTTGCAACAGACTGCAACTCCTGAAAATGCCTGCAGGCAATTTCTTCAATTTGTGCGTGAAGCTTTCTCTGCAGGGAAGCAATGCTGCTCTGTACTGTCCAAGGATGAAAGTACTGAGAAAGCACAGTCCAGCTCATTACACCTTTCTTTGGCAACCAAAGGCCTCTGTTGAATATCCCTCTAGCCTCCTCTCCCTCTTTCATCCACCCCAAATATTGCAATAAATAAAAGGATCTCATAATTGAGAGCAGCTTGTGGACTAAGTTAGTAGTATGAAGTAGACACTTTATTACTTCCCACTCTGATACAAGTCAGCCTCAACTGCAAAGAATTAGAAATGCTATAGATGGAGGACATAAAGATATTCAATCTTGTAAAAACAGCTTAGAATTTGTACTTAAGGGGGAAATTTAATATGAGTGACATTCTCTGTGGCTTGTAGTTCATTGCCAGTATTTCTTGTTTTGGCAAATTGAGAACTACCGTTTTTTTAGTTAGCTATTATCTAGTATTGACTTTATTGCAAGCAACACTTGTTTACAAGAGTTTTAATATTATTGTTTATGGCATAGTATTATTTGAGTGAATGGCATTTCCTAGCATAAAAAGATCTTACAAGACAAGATGCATTAAAAGAAATTCTGTAAATTAACATTAAAAATCCAGGCATTTTTACTCATAATGTGTTCCTATTCTGTCCACTGATGATAACAGCATATTAAAACTGTTAAAACAGAATAATCATATTTTCTGAGAATAAGACTTTGTAAAACAGGTAGAGAAGCAACTGTCTTCCCTTGTTTCCTTTACAAATATCTCCTAATTTAAGAAATAAGAAGAGAGACTGGAAAATTCAGCCATCACTGTAGAGTAACTATGGCAAATGCAAAGCTGACTGTTATATATGTGTTATCCTGTTGAAACATTTTTAGTCTTCACTCCATGCATGAACAGTGCTGGCCTAAGCTGAAATGGGGTCCTGGACCACTGACAGGGTGGGGGGAGCCCTGGGGGGCTGGGCAGGGACAGTCAGGCCTGGTGGTGCCCTCAAGGCCCTGTCAACAAACTCTCCTGCCAGCAAGGTGTGTCCTTGCACCTTACAGGGGCTGGGGTTTTTAAGATATTCCCCATGAGCACTTTCGAATATCTGGCTGTGAACAAGGGAAGCTCTCTGGGAGGCCTCAAGAATCATGCTGTAGGGCAATTTAAGCAGCCTGTGGGGCCATGGGAGGGGGACAAAGTGAGCTGTCTTGGTAAAGAGGTCTGCAGTCACCAGGACACTGTATTTCCCTGCAAAGGTGGCAGTCCCGCTGTGAAATCAAAAAGTGCTGGAAGGTGGCTGGAGCACTGAGTGACACCAAGTGGCACCACAGGGTACTTGTAGTGTTGACACCTGAGCAGAAAGCAGTTTTTCATTCATTTCCTTGCCAGATTTGGAGCAAATTTTAAGCCCGTCACAGGTCCAGCTTGATACATTGTCAAGCCTCTGAAGACATTCAAAGAGCTCTGGTTCTTCACTGGCATGTCTGTAATTTTCCTCCAGGCTGAGATCCCTATTTTTTTTTTGACAAAAAATACAGGTCTCAGCAACAGAGGTGGAGGGGCAGATCGGCCTCCATGCCAGACTCTTTTTAAGATATTTCTCGAGGGTGGCTAATTTAGAATATGACATGGCACAGATGTGCCCAAAGAGTTCCTTTGTCTCCTGGGATCAGGGCAATGGGCAGTTATGCAGACAACAGGGCAACAGAGTTTCTTCCCCTTTGTTAAAGACATCAGCAAAGTTGCTGTACTCATCTGGGACCATTGATTAGGAACAAGCATGTTTGGTTGGAGCGAGGGTATGGCCCTGGGACCTGGGCCTGTGGGGCTGAGCAGAGCTCAGAGCTGGGGTTATGCTGGGGTGAGGACATGGCACAGCTGGGGGATGTCACATTTGGTGTAATTTTGTGTTATTATGTTTCTGGGATGCAATCTTCAGGGTGGAGGACGTCTGCCAGGCTCCGTAGGGGTCTTGGCAGTAGGCATGGTCAGGCACAGGCAGGCCACTGCTCATATGACGCAGCACCAGGACCTGGGGCACTTGAAGGCTGCTGTGGGGGAACCAATCCCAAGAGGATCCTGGGGTTAGCTCTTGCCCTCAGGCTCTGGGTACCCCCTTCCCACAGGGAAGTACAAGGATCCCACTTGGCAGCAAAGGAGGAAACTGCACTTCCCCAGCCTGGGATGACAGAGAAGGTGTGTGTGGGTGTGATGGGCGATGCCTAGGTGCCAGGGTTGGTCCAAAAGGAACCACTGCACAGTGATGTCTCCCTGGTGCTCCTCCTGTTGGCAGCAGTAACAATGGTGGGATGGGTCAGGCTGCAGAGGACTCTGGGCCCATGGACTGGGGCAGAGACCCCTGGAAAGGCTGATCAGAAGGCCCACTGATGCCATCAGGGTCACCCTGGACAAAAGAGGATAATTAATGTTATGAAATATACTGATACTGGGCTGGAACTGGACCCAGGGAAAGAAAAAAAAAAAGGTTCATTTTATGATTACAGATGTCACTGGGCAAAGAAGCAGAAACAGATCCAAATGAGGGCAAAGGCTACTATGGTTTTGCTATTGCCCCAGTATGAATGTTTCACAATTATCAGTTCTAAGAAAATTTTTAAGTGCAAACTGACTGAGCATTCAGGGGAGCCAATTAAATTGAAACCATTCTTTGGCTCGTAACGTAACCAGAAAATACTTCAAACATTTTTGCTTATTAATGCAGGATTTTGAACATGAAGGCTTGATCCATCTTCACCATTTATCAATCTGTCTATTCAGTCTGAACATCCACACAGGATAACATTATATGCTGCCTTAAATTTCTATGTTGCTGTAGTAGAGGAAAGCGCTGTAAAGACTTATTCTCATTCAGAAATGCTTTGATGTGCTTCAAAGATAAGAGCACTTCATCATGTTCATGAAGAGTAAAAGTGTCCTGCTATGACAAGAACTCTTTTAATATGATGGTTAAGTGAAGCTTAACATTAGTTTCAAATGAATAAAAACACTTGTTGTTGTCAGGTCATTGTTCATATTTACCCTCTTCAAGTCCCTAATTCTCACCAAAAATGCTTACATCTTTAAAAAAGACCAGGTTTTGTTTCATAGCATGTCATAAGATTACACTGACTTGGATTCCTTGCAAGAAGATGAAACATTTAAATCATTAAATTGACATTAGAGATAAAAGACTTTCAATTTACTATTCATAAAGCCACCCTCTTTTGTGTAGAGGACATAGATTAGTGGCTTTCCTGAACCTTGCATCTTTAGAGTCTCTGGAACAGCTTTGCAGTGACAGAGAATTTCTCTGGTACTATCCTGTTCTTTTATACTCATGAATTAAGTGAATCTTGCTTACAAAGGAAGCAAATTTCTCTACACAGGAGAAAACAAAGCATAATACAGGTTTTTACCCTAACCAAAATGTGCACATACTTTTTGTCACTATTTTCACATTTTAATGAGAGGAAATGAGAGAACATTCTTGGACTTAAAATAATTGTTTATTCATACTCTACCAACTTACAAGAATTCATGACAAAATTGTTACTCCATTTGCTAGATATCATACAAATAAACAGGGAAATTAACTGGGAAGTAGGAAAGTCTTGCCCCTTCTTATACAGTGAGGATTTTATATACTTAGTCATCTTTTCTTGATTCTCCTTCTCTCCTTTTGACAATGTTCTCCCTTACTGTTCATTACTCTGACATTCACACATCTCCTACTGTCCCCGGAGTCCTCTGCCAATAAGGATGTGCTACAGCTGAGTTGCTTAAACTGTTTCCATTTTCCTTTTGTGCCATTCTTTAAAGAACCACTTTACCATATGATACTTCTGTTGTATAATCGTATTTGTTATGCTCATGTCTAAAAGGTAACTGAAAGGGAGTTTGCTAGGACCAAAGCTAAACTGTATACTGTTTTACACAGGAGCATTTATAATGAACTATTCTAACTGAATGTGCTAGATTTTGCAGGATTAAGAATCAAGCCAAAGCACTAAGTTATTGATTAAAATACTAATATTTCCAGCCATCAAGTTACATGAAATAAAATGCTAAATGGAAATGTATGTAAAAGTTGAGATAAATAGGATCCAAATTAATCCTTTGCTGTTTTTCTCCATTCCCTCCTTAATTCTTAACATTTTATGAAAATCCTGCTTTCTGAAATCATGTAGTAAACTTCCAAGTGTTTCTTCCTTTGACATAGGATATACAATCATATAATCTCACTGAATGGTCCTCTCTTATGGCACAGAAAACTCATGACAAATTTTCAGTAGATACCTTTCATAATTTTATGTAATTCTATTGTGTCATTGTAAAAGCACTTCTTTTTTAGGTCAAATAAAAAATAAAAATCTTCCACTCTTTTCAGTCTCTTAAGATAGGAGTTTTCTTTATCTAAGTGTTGAAGTAATTTCTGAGGTTGAATGGCCAAAAAATATGGCATAGAATATCCCTGAGTGGCTACAGTATATATATATACAGTATATATAATGTGGTCTTTATAAATGTTCCCTATGCTCTTGTCCATCCTATTCCTTATATAGGCTGATGCATTGTTTATTGTCCAGGTCATAGACATACACTGAGCAGAATGGGTGGTCTTCATAGACCCAACACAAGAAAGAGCAGTTCCAAGTAGCAACTGGAGTGTCCCTGCGTGCTCACCTTTGTAGTCCCACCAGCATGTCTCTGAGATGTTGCTTCTCTTTGGTGGTAGAAAATGAGAACAAGGCATGCTATCCTCTCATTCCCTCTTTGATGTCCCACCTTTTTTTCTTTCCTTTCCTGATAGGTATGTGTGTTATGTATAGATGCATATATTGTCTGCTATTAGGGTAACTGCAGACAGCAAAAGCCAAATTCTCAGAAGAGTTCTCTGCCTTCCAGTTACTGTAGTTACTCTAGGTCTATTTTTCAGTCTGAGAGATGCACATTAAGAAAAAAAAAATAGGGAAGGGAAATCAATGAAAGAAGGAACTCAATTAACAAGTTTATATAAGGAGGACTTGTCTACTCTTAGGTGAGGTGTTAACTAACGAGGCAGTAGCTAATACTTTAATTGTATCAACAGCTAAAGCCAGACTCAGGTCACCTAATTTAGACACTTCTCTGTGGTATCTAGCTGAGATGAACTTGAGTCTCAGTGCAGACTAGGTAGAAAGTAGCTTATTTAATTTTCCAAGCTTGACATTTTATGCAGAAAAAAATGAAATATCAATAAATATCATTAGCATATATGTTTCCTGTATAACAAAATAAGTTATCCAAATAATAACTGTATTGCCTTGATATACCAAATCTATTCTAGAACAGACTTTCAGAAGATTAATAATCAGGGAAGAAGCTGATCTGCATTCATCATTACAACTGTATATTTCTGGAGGATTCTGAATATTTCATATGTACCAGATAGATATATAAATATACTAACCTGGCATGAAGAAAAACACTCTTAGGATAGGATTTATCTGAATATATGTAGATATCTGCTGCTGAAACATATAACTTTGCTAGCTGTCTATATTCCCTTTATGTACTATGAATCTCACTTTATACATTACAAAAAGAATTAAGGATTTAATCTCATTCTGAAAAAGACGTTCAAAATAGGTGAGTCAGAGGCTATGATGCCTGTATGTTTCTAGTGAATAAAATGTTAGTCTAAGGAGACTAGCTCAGTTAGATTCAAGATCTATATGTCTATAGTTAGGTGAGAGGAATTTCTCCCCGCCCCCCCCCCCCGACTTGGATCAGGTCTACTTGAGCAATGAAACTGAAACTTCTTATGAGGCCATCTCATGAAATTTCAGGCTGCAATATCTGCCAGTAATAGTTTCAGCAAATTATGTCAGTTTTATTTTGCTTTGACCTTGTCACTGCAATTCTGTGCTTATTAATCAGAGACCTATAATGTTTGCCATTTAAATCAAATATTTTGATTGCATTGTTGCTCATGAGACCTACTTAGAGGCAAAAATGCCATTACATCTCTCTTGGGGTGAGAGGAAATAATGTTGGTTGCGTTGGATGTCTTTGTACATGAGGCTTTAAGAAATGAGTGCTCAAATGCCCATGTGCATAGAAAGGGTAGAATCAAATACTTGAAGGCATCTATGCTTGTAAAATAATTTGAATAAATAGGATTTCTATAAATTTAATAATAAACTTAGTTCAAAGACTGTATTCCATGGTTCATATTAAATGCAAGCTAGCATGGAGCTGGAAGAATAAAATCATAAAACCCAGTTAAGCCTGTGGAAGCATTCTGGGTTTAGAAACTCTTACTTTTTTGGGAGGGATATTTCTTTAGCTTCCATTTTATTTTGCTTGAAATAAGGCTGTCAAGGTACCCTCTTGTTGTGTTTTAACCCCAGTGGGCAGCTCAGCCCCTCACAGGCACTCACTCACTCCCCTGCAGTGGAATGGGAGAGAGAATCAGAAGGATAAAAGTGAGAAAACTCATGGGCTGAGATAAGGAGAGCTTAATAGGTAAAACAAACACCGCGTATGCAAGCAAAGCAAAATCAAGAATTCATTCACTAATTCCTATTGGTGGGCAGTAATGGTTTCTTGGGAAGACAAACACCTTAACTCCGGAGTCCCTCCCCTCCTCCTTCTTCCCCCAGCTTTTATTGCTGAGCATAACATCTTATGGTATGGGACACCCCTTTGGTCAGTTGGGATCAGCTGTCACAGCTGTGCCCCCTCCCAGCTTCTTGTGTACCCCCAGCCTACTTGTTGGTGGGACAATGTAAGAAAGAAAAAAGACCTTGATAGTGTGTAAGCACTGCTCAGCAATAACCAAAACATCCATGTATTATCCAAGACAGAACACCATGCCAGCTACTATGAAGAAAATTATCTATGCCACCAAAACCCAGTACACTTCTACAATCATCTTTATGATGTGCTTCACACAGAGTTGCAGAAACTTGTCATGCTTTTATCTGTTAAAAGCAAAACAACAATGGAGGATAAATATAAGACTCATAATTCAAATGTGAGATTATTATCTGTCAGGTCACTGTGAACCAAAAAATCTGTACATAATGAGACGGACTTTGAAACAGACACTAAGGGAATTGTCTGGCTTTTGGCTGCTCTTTTTTTGTTTACAACTACATATGAAATAGGAGTTCAGAGAATAAGACTCTATTGTTACAGTGTGACGGATATGCAGCATATGAAAGCCAATATATGTTGGAATTGTAGGTACCAGAGTGTCATTCCATTACTTTGCTAGGTATTTTTAGGCACTGAGTAAACACCATTTAAACACTAGATTGTTCTGCGAAGAGGTGAAAGTGTGAAAAGAGAATAAAAAGGAGGTTGTTGGAAGAGCTGCAAATAACCACAGGTCTCATTGTCCTAGGCTATGAAGCCAGATGCCCTAATGCCTACAAAGTTAGAGATATTGCTCTATAAGGATTTACGTTTGTTTAAAAATGTTTAGTGAATAAAAATCAGCACCATGCAGCTCTATTTTAGATTACAAATGTTGTATAAATACATTCATGATCAGTTGGACATTAGGAAAAACTTCTTCACCGAAAGGGTTGTCAGGCTCTGGAGTGGGCTGCCCAGGGAGGTGGTGGAGTCTTCATCTCTGGACGTATTTAAAAGAAAGATAGATGAGGTGCTTAGGGACATGGTTTAGTGGTGGGATGGCAGGGTTAGGTTAAGGTTGGACTAGATGATCTTAAAGGTCTTTTTCAACCAAAGTGATTCTATGATTCTATGAATCATAAATGAAGTAATGACTTCTATCTGTCTAATTAATATGTCTCTTGTTGATTCAATATGTGCTGCTTAAACAGTTTGGTTCCTCCTTGTGCCAAAAACACGCTTTGTGTGTAATAAAGTTCACTGCATCAGAGAAAGAGAGAAAACCAACCATCAAGCTGGGTACATCTTGAGGGAAAATACAGTGATACTTTTTTGAAAGGACAAAGGAATCTTTATCTGATTAAACACAATTGAAAAGCTCTATGTTCTCCATTTGATGGGCTCAGGAAAATTTTGACTCAGATACACAAAGGCTTTTACAATCCTAAATTCCACTGAAATCAGAGGAGCTGGAAATCTGAATGTCCCTGTGGTTCTTGCCAGTGGCTTCTTTTTGTCTGTAAACCCACAGACTGATCTTCAGTTCTCCTTGAAGTGCTGTGTGCATAAAGTACTTACCTACGCTTCTTCTGAAATCCTCAGTGGTAATGTTAGGTGACCCATATGTTTGGTGAAGCATGTCCTAGTAATCTTCTGGTCTCTTACATTTCAAACTGTTGGTAGGGATAATTGCAGGATGAAATTTCCAGCCTTTGGTGGAAGGTCAAGAGAAACTGAGAGCAGTTTCACAGGGATAGCCTGCATTGGCCTTAGCCCATGGAAGAATCCATGTGTAAGCTGTAATATCAGTAAGCAAAACTTTTTTTCCCAAGGAATGACAGAGTGCTCAGGGACTTTGAGCAATGACAAAGTCCCAGACTGAGCTGTGTGCTTAATTAATGCTGTAGACTACAATAGAAGATGTATTTGCTATTTGCTTTTAATTGGGGCAAGTTTAGAACTGTAATGTGTGCAAGTGATCACCTTGATTAATTGTCTAGATACTGTTAAAATCTTCTTTTTTCACTTCCAATTCCTGCAATTTAGTGTGGTAATACATGGGAATTAATTCATCTTCAGTTTCATTGCCCCTAGCAGTTTGATAGTCTGTCCCTTAAAGAGCACAACAACAGCTGTGCCCAATGTGGTAATGACCTTCCAGACCTCTGCTGAGGTGGCAGGGAGGGGGGAAAAGAAGGAGATTTCTTCCCTGAATCACAGAAAACTGAGTAAAAGGATTAGCATCATGGTTTCAAACCTTGCAAATTAGTTTCAAAACTGCCAAGAAAGTGGCCTTTTTTACCCTACCAGTGACTAGGTTATGGCTCTTTGGCCTACTACATATAAATTCTTTCCTTAGAAGGCTTACTGTCTAACTTTGTGTTTGATTCACTCAATCATTAATCCAGTTTCTTACTAATATAAATCCATTTATTTCAATGTCTTTATAAAACCACAAAGTAGAAAAGAGTATTTATGAAAAATGAATACCCATGCAGCATGAAATGAATCACTTAAAAGTCAGGTATACAACCTGCAGAATACATGAAGTTTTGTTTTTTCTTATATAAAATTTCTTTTTTTAGAGATTTGACACTTTAAAATTCTGCTAAAATTTAAACTGTTGTATAAAATCAGATTAGTTTAAACAGCCACAAAGGTTACAATATGTTGTATGTAAACCATATATGCTATAGTATGGCTGCAGATAAGCTATAGCATGTATGTATATAGATGAATGTGATGGAGTGTTGTACAAGTACACTAAGTTGGCATTGGTGCAAGATACAGCAAAGTCTTTAACGTTAGAAAGCACCAGTGCTGAAGTGATAGTAATAAGGGCGAAAGTCAAATGCATTAGCAACACCTCTGGGATGCTTGGTAAGAGTCTAAATGTCCAATTTAAAAGTAATACACTGCTACAACACCAAAAGAAATAATTCATGGACCGTTAATGATTTGAATATAACAGATCTTCAGACTAAGTCAAGACACTAGGGCTTAAGACATCTAGATTTAGTTTTTCTTTTGTAAAATCTTTCTTCTGGGATTCTGAGAAGTAAATTACTTTGAGTTATCAAAAATATCTTCTAAAATAAAGTCCAGCATAAGCCATGTAGTTTTTTCTAAATACAGGCTTTAGGATCCTTCACCACAGTAATGGGTACTCTGTAAGACCCAAGAGTTAAACAAACATGCAGTGTCATTGTTGTTAGGCTACTTACTTAGTAATTTCCAATGTTATTTCAATGATTTCCAGTTAGCTAATACTCTTCTAGTAGATAATGTGAGATATAAATGTACACAGACATTTTGGATTACTGCTATAGTAAATATGTTTTCATTATGTAATATCAAACATGCCTTTCTGTGTAAAAAGTATACTTGTGATTGTAAGTTGTTACACTATAAATACTATTATAAGCTGTGAAATAGTAATATTTTTTAAAAACTTTTAAAAATTATTGTTCAGACACTCAGACACTAAGGTTTGGAGTTTCTGTGTATACAGGGGTATGTCTAGCATATACATGGATAATGGAAGAGGGAAAACATTCCATCTGCTCTGATGTGTCTATATGTTTCTAGTACACTTTTTTTTTCCTAAACAGAATTAAAAAAAAAAAAAAGGAAAGACAGATTTGTATCTCAAATTGTAGCATTTTGATTTACTTGATAAGGAAGTCACTTACAGTGACACAACACTTATTGCCCTAACAAATGCTAGTAGGAAAGGCCGAAGCTAAATAACTTTGAAAAATCAGAAAACTTGTATTATTGTCCAACATAAAGATCTCTTTTGTTATTTTCATTGCCAGATGGTATTGGTAACCAGCCATATATGGTGAATTTTCATGAGATCTGCAAATATTCTTCTTTTACAGTTAAGATATTTTTTTTCAGTCCCTAAGTGAGCATTTTTCCAGACAGTTTTTCTGGGATATAAGGTTTTTTGACTTGTTTATTTAAAATGTTTAGATCAGCTTAACTTTTTTTTAAAGCTTCCACTTCTAGGTACTTGCTATCTGATGATAGTGATTATACTTCTCCGTGTCTTCCTTACACAAATTCAATTTGTGAGATCTGAAGATTTTAGGATGATTATTTCAATACAAATAACTACATGAGGACAGAATGAGACTCAAAATGGGATCAGGAGATTTTAAAATTAGTTTTATGGGAAAAAGGTTAGAAAAAATATAAGTAGTCTGAAGACTTAAATTAAGGCACAAGAATAACCTAAAAGAAAGTTTTAAAAGGGGAGGCAGAAGATAATGTTGTGTTGTAGCTATAACATAGCCATAACCATAGTGTTGTAGCTGTAATTTGTTGTCAGGGATTACAAATCACTGACATCTTAGAATGCAAGCATTGTGGATTTACAGTGGTAATGGATTTGAATCAAGCACAGTTACCATAGGTCTCCTAAGAAAGTCTCATTAGCAGTTCTGGGAATCTTTGTTAAACCTCATACAGTTCTTGCTTGTCCACTCTTCCAGCTTGTCCAGGTCTTTTTGTAAGATGGCTCTCCCGTCAGACATGTCCACCTCATGACCCAGTTTCGTGTCAGCAGCAAACTTGGTGAGGGTGCTTTCAGTCCCATCAATCAGATCACTTATGAAGATGTTGATTGAGTTTAAGACTAAGCTTAACTGTATTCTTCATGTGGGAAACTCACCTGAATACAGATTTTATTAAGAAGAAAAAAGAGTTCATTTGTAACTTACAACTCCCACTTCTAAGTAATACCACATATGCAGAGGTGGCATTCTCTATTCATGCCACTTTCTAAATGCTTTGCTTTATCAAATATGTCCAAAGATTTCTGCCTTACTATGAAAGAAATACAGAAATCTGTAAGGTTTCCATTTCCTTTGTTAGCAGCTGATGGGCAGGTTAAACAAAGTAAAGAAAGTAAGTCATTTGAAAGACTTACTTACAAATTTGTGTGTGTGTGAGGTCACTACATGATAAATTGTCTCAGTTGTGGGCTTGGGGTTTTTTTTAATTTTTTTTTTCTACTAAACCAAAAATAATTAGTCAAAATGACAACCCCAGCAAACTCAGTTTCTCATATTCTTATATTTTATTGTGAACCTTGTGATATCATTTGGCAGCTTTAAAGAAGAGTAATAGCCAAGCTGCAAACACATGCCAGCTACAGAATACAAACCTACAGTATATTAATCTTGCTGACCTTTGCACTGAAAAAAATATCTACTGCTCTTTATTTATAAAAACCTATCAGCAGTACTCTGCTACACTGTTATATATAGTAAGTGCTGTATATATCAATTGATCTCTGTATATAGTTTATGGCATCTAAGGCGTAGTAAAAGGATACATCAGGGTTTATCACAGGCACCCTGCTGGTCACTTGACAGGCCTTTCTGTTTAAGATATATGTCAAAGAGTAAAAAGAAAGTGTATTGAAAGAAGAAAGGTATCTATTAAAACAATACAACTGGCAACATCTGTGAAGCCCATCGATAGAATTTTATAGCTTGCATTTGCTTGAAGTTAAGGTTTATTACATGAAATGTGTAGTAAAAGAATTATGTCATTTCTCACACAATTGCTATAGCAGAACATAAGGAGTATGTTGTATCCATCCCTACAATAAAAAACAATTCCTTTTATATATACATATATACACACACACACAAGTGGTTCATCTGTTTTGTGTGTGCCAAGTAGTGAATAAAACCAGATATGAATCAAAGTTTAATGTCCATCTATACAAAAGTTTTTTTTTAAAAAGAGAGAAAGAAAAGAAAAAGAAAATCTTGTACAGGAGCATTATACCTCAATATTCTTTGGACTGTGTGTAGATTAGTGTACAGTAATTGTTAGAAACACTGTAAATTTGATATTATTGTGGGGTTTTTTTTAAAGAATGAATGAATAGAACATATTGAATAACTTGGTTAGAAACAAAAACCTGGAGATACTTCTTGCATTCTAGTGGAAAAATATGAAGAGTTATAAAAGCTTGTTTTAAGGACAATCCCTCAGAATAAGAGGTCCTTAACAAAGATTCAGAACTCCCTTTATCTAATTTAATGAGTTAGCAACTTCTTTTACAGCAGTGACATTCACACTACAACTTAGAAGTACACTTGAATGATGTTAAAAAGATGTATTCATTTCCTTTAATTTCAGCAGTCATCACCAAGATGAAATTTTTTCCTGTCTTGAATGTTCAAAGATATAGGAACTTGTCTCCTTCTTCTATATATAAGCTGTCTGAGCCTTCCAAGGAAGCCTTTATTAGTTCCAGGATTCTTCTTTGCACTCTATAATGGGCCACATTTCGATATATAAAATTAACAATTTAATAGAACATCATATAGTTAATATTCAGAAAGAACCACAAAGGAACAAAACTAAACACTGAACAATGTTTCAAAAAACCCTTTTCCCTTTCAGTTTTGGAGATTTTGGTCAGAAATTATGAATAGACTCATTTCCATCCCCTTAACTGAGTGATCTGTTATGGAGGTCCCATATTTAGTGCATCACTTAACCACTGCAGTGAACATGAGTAAAAAGATATTATAATGAGGCATGTATAGAAAAAGAATGGCAAAACTAATGCTCCATTACAAAATTGCAGAAATTATTCCTTTCTCACCAGACATGAGAGATACTTAAGCCTGTTTTATTCCAGGAGGAACTATTATCTACTCAGCATTTCATGGATAGAAAAACTGGAAATCAGAACACTTATTTAGGTGTCTAACTATGTCTATATGGACCTAACTTTTTTAATCTTCTTTAGAAAATTTTGGTGAGAAGCCCTCAGGCACGTTTCTAAAAGTAGCACAGTTGGTTATCTGGGAAAAGATTCAGCCTTATTGCTTATACTCTTTTCTAGGCAACCATTTTTCACTTCTGACAGAGGTTTTTAACTGGGTTAAACTTAGTGTAGGTTTTTTACAGAGTTGGATTAATTTGCTGAATTGTCCCATATGGTTAGATCATTTGGTTCTCTTAAAAAAAGGAATTATCTGTGACTGTGGACTATAAATAGGACAAAAAATAAACAAATTTTTGTATGCATAAGAATATTATTCAATTATATAAACATATAGAGCTATTATATTCCTGTTCAGTAATCTTTTTATAATAATAGAAATGAAGACTCCCATAGCTGTTCAGCTGTAAAAAATCAGTATTGTATTAATACAAATAAAAAGGACTGTTGTAAAAAGGTCATGAATCCAAAGGGCAAACCTTATAACTCAGATTCATGCTTTTTTTCACTATAGAAAAATTGCCAATGTCTTTTAATTATGTTTAATTATTTCAGAAACATAAATTTCTCTCAATACCTATGTAACATATAAAAGTTACTAATTCTAGGTAGCAGTGAGTCTAAGACCATATTTAAAGTATGAGACAGTTAAATGAATAAAAACTTTCTTGTGGTCAGAAAGACACCTGCCTTGTGGGTAAGCATTTTCTATCATTGCTAACTCTAAGTTGTTCTGTTTTTCTAGTTGTGTATGAAATGCCTTATTATTAATAGCTCTTATTGTATGCAGAGACGACTACAGGCAAAAGTGAAAACAGAAGAAAACAAATGATCTTGTTAAGCATCTTCTTTTTCAATGTCAACATTAACTGTTCCACCCCCAAATTAAGCTAGCCATCTTCTCTTAAATACAATTTCTCAACTACTTTTATCTTTTAGAGACTTCTTCATTACCAGGACATTTACAAATTTTATCAGTTAATTGGCATGATGTGTCATGAACTTAAGACAATACAAAATATAAATGCATGTTCTGAGAGTCCAACAGATGCAAAAAAGTTACATTAAGTAAGCTTAATTTATATGTTGTATAGCCATATAAAATTGATATATTTAATTTTACAAACACAATTAAGAATAAAAGATAGTATATTATTTTTCTGATTAAGGTTTTTTTTAAGGGGCAATGGTGTAGACTGGAATCAAACAAGCTCACCTCTCCTCCCCTCAATCTTTCAATGTGTCTTGCAGGTGGAATTACTTATGATCCCCTACTTGCTGGCAATTATCTGACATGGTATCAGTTCTGTTTTGATTTATTGCCATGATGCCTTTCACAGTACAAAGCAATTTTGAGTTTATGATGGGAGGGGCACAAAGATACAACATTTCAAATAGTAACTTTCATGTTATAGAGTAGTTCTATTTCTGTCTGAATTTTTTTCTGGAATGATTTTTGATACCCTTCATATTATAACACTTCCTATATCATGTCTTAGTCACCTAAGTTTTATCTTTAGATTAATAGAGGGCTAGGTTGGTTTATTTTAAATGGAGGGGGAAATCTCATTAGACAGTGAGAAGATGAGTACTGCTGAAATTAAAGATAATAAGCCAAAGGCATTAAGCTATCAGCTGTCTGAACAGCTAAGATACTGACACTTCCGAACATCAAAGCTTAGTCTAAATTGTCCCTATTATTTCTAGGTTAAAAAAAAAAAGAAAAAAAAAAAGATACGCTTTGAAAATTATCTTTGTCAGGAAATTACCATATTATACCCCTTTTTGCATCTTCACACTGTGACTGGATAGCTTGCTCAAATTGTTTGACTAGTAATTGAGGCATATTTTCCTCACTGTTAAATTATGTAAGAGTGGAAATAGTTTGATTATTTATTAAAAGGGAAAATGTATATCTGAATGAATAATGCTGTACCATACTGTGAAACTTGATTTTCATTTTTTGTCTGTATAAATAGGCAATCTTTAGCATCTCGAATGATCAGAGAAACAGGAACTTTAAGGTATGTATTTCACTTGCTTGCTATCTAGTCTCTAGGCCTGTAAAAAATGTATCATTTAGCAATTGCAATGCATTACAGAGCAAGAAATCAGGGTTTGCAGAGTTTTCAAAGATTAACTTAAATATATACATATAAATATATGCAAAGATCAGCACCTATATTCATGAAGGTGGTTTCCACAGATATCTGATGCTTTCCAGAAAATAGAAATAGCCATGTCAAAATGAATAGGTAAGCCAACACGCAAGACTAGTAATGATTCTTAGATTACAGAGAAACTCCAGTTTACCCCTATCTCAGTAAGGGTGGGTGAAAACAACAACAACAAAAGGTATAATGGGGAAGATACATCTCACCCATGATGATGGTATCCTACTTTATTATTAGAAGAAATATGTATTAGGCTACTTTAATTGGATATTAAATGAATCCTTCCTTTTCTATGTGAACCAGCAGGCTATCCAACAAAGATTTCAAACAAGAATGAAAAAAGACATAGAAGTGTAGTCTGTTCTTTCCATCACTTCATGGAATGACTGTTCATTAAATTGTCACAAACCTACATGAAGTCCTTCAATAATGGACTTCGGTTTTAAACACAGAAGGATTACTTAAAATCACATTTTAAAAATAAAAATGGAAGAGACTGATACCTTTCTAAGAGAATTTTCATGCCATGAAGTGTGTCCCAAATATACAAAATGTACTTTGCACTTGCTGCAAATTCTCATCTGTATCAACAGGTTTGCTCATGGCTGAACTGGCAGTGAAAGGAGAAATAAATCCACTATGTTTCTATTATGGGGACAGTATATTGGCAGATGCTGTGCTGAACTGAAGAGCGTGGTGGAGCATTCTTCCATATTCATGAAGACTGCCACTGAAATGTACATGATAGAAATTTATTCAAGATTGTTTTGTCAAGTACAAACCCTTTGGGTCAATACAAGGATAACTCAAAGAAGCCTAATGTCTTCTACTGCATCAGAGGTCAGACTAGACTATTCTAGCAGCCTCTTCTGGTCTTAAATTAAATCAAGTAACTACAGCAGTAACAGGAGGCTTAGCCAAAGGGGAGTCTAAGGAGAACAGAAAGGGGGAAAGATAAAAGAAAAAAAAAGACAAAGTTGCATTCCTAACCCAGTCAGCTGGGCTGCCAGCTTCTCACAACTCCAAATGTATGCTTTTCCACTTTGTGTTATTTTATTTCCTTGCCTAAAGTCTGTAAAATACATTTCATTTTTCAAAGTTTATGCAGATTTTTGGCATACCCTAAAACCATAACCACTTTGTCTTTCTTCAAATCCATATTTAATAACAAGCTTCATCTTTAGAAGACAGCTTGTAATGACATTAGCTTAGTTTCTTTGTCAATGTCAGTGTTACATCTCCAGTAACTTTAAGAATTTTTATGTAAAATTCTTATGTTGGGATTCAGGAGCTTTTGAAATTGTTTTGAATGAGAATGACCTAGAGATGATTTTCTATTAAAAAAAAAATTTGTTTCCAGTAATGGTATATCAGACAGCTTGAAGTATATTATTCTTCAGAAGTGCTATGTATGTAGTTTTGGTTAGATGAGAATGGAATTTGAACTCATACAGAAGATTATGGTGAGCAAACTGTGTGACTGACAAGACATTATAATGGAGCAGCACAGCAAGAACAGACTGTAAATAGCAGTTTGCTGACATGGAATTCCAGATGAGACATTGAAAGATAATGGTTCAGGTCTGACTTGTTTCCAACCTTTTAATTGATATGTGTTTAAATATACTATGTAATCCTAATTAAAGTAAAATGGGTTACAGTAAAGGTCCATGTAAATAGTGAAGAATTTGATCAAAACAATGAGCTACCACATAATGGTAAAAATTCAAAATTAGTTCTAAAGGGTGAAGATTATATATTTATATTTTTATATTGTAGTTTTAGTACTGAGAACTACTCAAGGTGCAAGAGTAAAATGTCAGAGGTTAAAATCAATTAAGTGTTCCAGAAACCTAGAACTGAACATCCTCTACTATTTTCGCAAATGGTTATATTCAAAGAGGAGACTACGTCATTGTTAGGACACCATTTCAGCCAGGAAACATGAGTATCAGCCTAATGTTAACTTATCACCCAACTTGCATATTCTGCTGAAAAAAATACAGTTCTATTTACTATAAGGGCTCTCAAATATTTAACTTCTTTGATTCATTCTCCAATGCATCTTTGGAGGAAGGCATCTGAGAGAAGATGTTGGTTTTCAACATGTTCTACTAGTACTAACCCAAAAAGAATTAATTTGAGATTGTTAGGATATATAGATTATTTACATCCATGCCTTTTGTGTGTCATATATTAGTATATATTGATAGATGTGCACCATGATATCTAAAGTTGTAGTGCTTTCCATTTGTCCAAGAAAAAAATTTTGATTTCTTGATCAATTTAAACATCTATTATTCTGTCTTTTTGTCTCAGCCTGAAAGGGAACATCCTCTCTGATATACGTGGCCTCCCCTGAAACAGAAGTCTTACATAAGAAACAGAATACAACATTTTATTTGTGATTATTCCTGTTTCTAGGAAGAAAACTGAATCTGTGATGGACTAATATATTCAATAACTGTTAAATGGTAGAAACTCCAGTTCTAATACTACATGTTCATATGCAGTATAACTGCAAAGTTTTCTATTAGCTAGCTTTTTTGTCTTTCAGGGTTTTTTGCTCTCTTGCAAATATTCTAGTCAGATTAGAGTTAACTGTTAAGTTAGATATCTGCTCTTTAAAAAAACACAATTGACTTACGGGTCAGCCTGGCTGGTGAAAATCTCTTTAGGGTAATGAACAGAAAGTAAAGATGATATAATAATTTGTAATCATTGGTTGTATTAGGCTTTGTCTGCATAACGAAACCTACATGAGAGATACAGTGTTGGTGGTTTATGTAACAGATAATATATCATACATCTTATATGAAGGCAATGAGAGCTGTCATTTAGGAGCTCATATCACTGAGCTAACTTGGTAGTGCTCTGTTAAAGGTATTTGCAATGCTTCCTGGCTTTACACTGACTTCACTGATTGTCTGTTTAGAAAAACACATGAACGAGCTTTGCAAACAATAATCAAATAAAACCCTCTGTGGTCCTGCTCCTTCCAATTTGAGAAACTTTCTCCCCAGAGAATTTAGGGACTGATTTTAATGCTATTTTTTCAGTGTATAGTCACCCCCATTCTATCTTTCTAACTGCTTATGAAGTTCTCTCAAATTATCACGTTGTGATATATCGTATTTTATTATAAAGTTTTCATCAGTCTACTAATACATAAAGTAACCCTCTGCCAGTTCTGGACTATTTCATTCTGTCATGTAATTATTCCTCTGTTCCTATCTCTTACTCTGATTAGAGAAGCATACATTTAACTTCATCAAATAGTAAGAATGGGAAAAGTTATTTTTAAAAGTGGAAAATTATAATTATAATTAGAGTTATCACTTGGGATTAAAATCTCTTAGGAAAGTCAGAGAGATGGGTGTGAGACAGAGCCTGTGTTGCAACGTACAGGCTTTTGTTGTTTGTTTGATTTTTAATATTAACCGATTTTACCTTTTCTTGATACTATTTTGGAAAGCAGAGCCCAAAATGTTCTTTTGAACATAATGAAAAATACTAATGATTTTTTTAGAAACAATTATCCTGTTAAGGATATGTTTAATGAATAATTACATTGATATAATTGAGAACTAGGTCACATACAGGTAAACAAAGAATCCAGAAAGTGGGGGAGGGGTCTTAAGCTGTGGTGTTCTGCCAACCATAGTCTTTAGCTAAACTTCTCTGATTATCAGAAGATAAGAAGGAACAGAAAATTCTTAGCTGATGATCAGATAAAATTATTAAAAGAGTAAGGGGAGGAAATTGAGAGGTGAGTGGAGTTAAAGAAAAAATTGTAATCCTGACTGTAAACTTGATAGTTGTCTGGCTAGTCATATATTATGTAAATCTATCATTCTGGTTTTAAACAAGATATTCCATATTTGATACTGAAAATATTTTCATAATTCTTATATGTCAGAGGTTGGTGAATGCATGAAGGTCTTTGATAGATTTCTTGGCTTTGAATGATAATTCATATAGTCAAAAAGTCAGGATGAAAAAAGCAAGATGCTCACAAATGTGTTTCAAGATTAGTTAAAAACAATTTTAAAGGCAAAAGTGCTTTTCTTTTTAAACCATTCCTCAAATTTATGTTCAGCATCACTGAACATTTACATTCAACATCACTGGAATGGATTTCTCTTGGGTTGTCCATCCTGCACCATGATAATCTTATAACATCATCTAAGACTGCATCATCTGCATATTTCTACAATATACCTCATTTGATCATTTACAGTTAAATCCAGAATTAAAGCTAAACCAGGCAATGACAAAACCCCTCTCAGCTGCATCTGTACTCCAGAACCAAACATGCAAAAATAGACTCAGTTTCCAGATTCATATTGAACTCCAGAAAGAAATTCTGGACTAGCTCAAGCTCTTACATTTTCAAGATTAAATAGTACAATCTCTGTAGAAATGTGGCACTTCTTGTTCTCTCGATCACCTGAACAAATGAAGCAAGGAACAACTGTGTTTAATCACTTTCCATTTGTGCTGATGGCTAGAATTAACAGTAATGCTTGCTGAAAACAGAAAACTTATGCTGTTTAGAACAAGAGCTAGAGGCCCTTACTGTATCTCAGAATGAAGTAATTAAGCAGGCAAAAGCTTTACTCCAGTGAACGTTTCTTATCATCATTGATACACAATCACACAGCTGACAATGGGCCAGGAACAAGTATTTCCCTCAACTAATCAAGTGAAAGCTTGAATGTACCTCATAGTTTATTCTGCTCTTTGTTCTATTAATGGTATAGAATATAATTGTGTTACTTGAAACACGGCCTAGCTTTCTGGATAGAATTCTCTTGAATATAAGCATTGCACATACCACACTATTTAAGCATCTTCACTAATGAGCTAATACTCCTTAAGCTATTCAAGCATATGGAGGTCATTACTTACAGTTGAGTTTATAGAGGGGTTGCTGTTTTCCATCCATAGCTGTTGTAAAGTGAGATGGGCTGTCGAGGAGCCTCTGAAGATTCTGTAGACTTTGCATGTACCAGACAGAAAGTTTTCCCTGTTCTCTGTGTTTGCTTAATAGTCCCAGAGGGCAATAAAAGTAAAACAGGTTATAAAATACGACATATGGACAAATTTGCTGTTGCAGCAGGTATGCATTATATAAGGAGAGACATCAAATATCTGAAATGAAAGGAGCATCAGCTAGGTTCCTGGTCACCCTATGATACAGGCTGGTAGAGATTCTATGAGCTCTCCTTGAATAACTAACATTTATCCACAGACAAGAAATCCGTAAGTTTGTCCTTAGATTTGCGGTTGTCCTCATGACTGGTCTCCGACCTGCTAGCCAAGTCTTCAAACATGGGTGTGCATTTGCAGCTATGTCAGTTCACATCTGAGCATGTAAGTAAATAAAATAGCTAATACACAGTAGGGCTGGTGTCAGGAATAATGTAAATATTTTAGTTCCCTAACACAAGTTTGAAAATCGAGCAAATCTGGTTAAGTACAGGCTTATGGTGCCATTTTACTGGTCTTACTGCTCAATCTTAGCAAGTTAATCCAGTAATAATGTTGTGACAATCCAGGCACTGTAATATTTTAGTGCTGCTGCTGTCTGTATTTTCCTGTGAAGTTCAGAGCTGGTGTGCATTTGAAAATATTATTCATAAAACTAGCAATATTTGTGTGTGTTTTCCCTTGGACGAAAACAATATGCCATACTATACTTATGCTTTGTGTCTCCATGGAAAGAGTTGTTCACCAAAAGATCCAGTTGAAAATTAATTTTTGACCAGCTGATGTTCCACAAACATACCACTTCTGTCAAAAGTCAGCTATTTTGCAGAGTAGTGAAAAAAGTTGCTTTTAAATGTACCTGAGTTTGTACTGCAACTCCAAATTGGAAATGGATCTTATGCTTAAAGTTAAGTCAACTTGGTGTGGAATCCAGACCTTTTTCCTACTTTTTTTTAGCTCTTTTATCATATTCCTATAATCTACTCTAGTGAAAGTGGGAAAAAAAAAACCCAAACCCACAAAACGTACCCATGTAAACCTAGTTGTTTAAGGTTTTTTATTTGTATCTTGAGCAAGGCAGAGAAAATTAGGAAGTATTTATTTTGTTTTGTTTCCTTTATTTTCTGTCTTAGCTTCCTTGAATGTATGTTATTATTTTACCATTTTGTAGCAATTATGCCATTATTTGTTTAGGCCTTCAATTTTTTAACTTCAAAACCTATGCTTAAATCCCTGGGGTCTATGGATTAAACACATGCTTAAAGTGAGTGTTTAATTAGATGTTTTGCTGAATTGGATCTTTAATTGTTAACTTTTTTTTCAGTAAAGTTTTATTGACATCCCTGTTTATTTAAAAGAGCTATTTAGGTTTTTAATGTAAGATTTCAGTTGCAGGAGAATTTCTGAAGCATTACCTACATGAAAGCATTGATGTAGGATTAATTATTAAGAACTTAGAGACAAAACTAAACAGGGAGCAATAAAATAGAAAACCCATGTATATTCTTTGAAGTTTTTCCTGTTCTAAGAAAGGTGAAGTGCACAAACAGTACATTATTTCATCTATGAAGTTCTTCCATATCTGTTTTCCCTCATGTACTATGAAGTAACTTTATGGCTGGTAAAAGCAAGAAGGGGTGGGGTTTTTTTGTTGGTTTTGGAGTTTTTTACAATCAAAGTCTGCTTTATCACAATAAAAATGACATTGTAAAAATAAAATAGACCTAATGAAAAAAAAATTGAGAATTTACCCTCGTGGAAAAGCAGCAATACATGTCTCCTTTCCAATACAGAAGGAAAATTACTTGCAAAGGTCTCAAGCCAAATGAGATATTTAAAGCTTTCACCAAGATTTTCTTTTTTAACAATACGGAAAAACAAATAACAAAGCATGCTGCAGGAGGGAAATACTAGAATTTCACAAACAAATTTATTTAAAACTATTATCTTTTTTATTGACAACATAAACCAGACTTGGCATAACCAAAAAAATCGTAACTAGTCACAGGACAAAAGCCAGCTAACTAGATACAGGCATGATTTCTGTCAAAATTCAGTAAGGCCACATGAACTCTGCATTTACTAGAGATCTTTTGCATTACTGGATATCCTGGTGGCAGCTACCTGTAGTTGTGTGTGTTTAAGAGAAAAAATATGTAGCCACCACTTAATATGACACTTTATTCACCCATTTAATCTTTATGTAAGTCTATAGATTTGTGTTCTGTATTGCGGTTTTTGGCCTAGACTTCCCCCTGCTGGGAGGCTGCTGTTCCCCCCAGGAGCTGCCAAAGAGGCACAAGGTGGGGCAGAAGTGAAGGATGCAGGTCCAGGCAGGCAAGAGAGCCAGAGGTGCAGAGTGGGCAACCTGCAGTGCCCTCAAGTGCTGCAGTGGTGACGGACATGATGTCCCCTTCAGCAAGTACTGCCCTCAGCTGGGAGGGTTTCTGTGGCTCTATGTAAAATGAAGAGAGTAGTTTTGATATGATTTTGATGATTTATAAGGTTTATATATTCTTTTTTTTTGCTTCAGTTGTGCTAGCTACAAGTAACACATTATTATCCTAAAGTCAGACATAATTTTTCAGTGAAGATCAAGAAGGTTTCTTTGGCAATGAGGCAATGGCTTCTTTTCTTAATTTATCTTACATGGAAAAGTCCATTGGAATGAATACATGAGACACCTTGACTCTCGTAATCAAACTGGATACATTTCAGGCCACGTAAACTAAGGTTTTGTATATTGTTTACTGCAAGCACTTCTATTTGACATTTCGCCTGTGCTTTTAGATGAAAAGATGCTTGCAAAACAGAAAATGGCAAAGGCTCTGGAGCAGCCAAGTCCATCAGCTTTGTGTCAGTGCTGTGCTAGCGTCACCTTGTGGCTTCCTTTTTGTTGTGAGAGTAGGAATGATACCTTTACCTGTACTGTAACAAGTAGATACTTCCCATGCAAGTTGGCAGCAAAAAACCCCTTCCTTCCTAGCACCTTGTCCAGGTTTCTCAATCAAATAACCTTCAGTCTGGCCTTTCTCTACTGTACTCCTTTACACTAGGCCTACAAAACAAGAAAAAAAAAATATAAATAGTCAAATAAAAAAGCACTCTATGTTCATTTTGCACCAATGTAAATGCTTGCATAGGTAAATGGAAGGCCACAGAGAATCCAAGTGCTGTACCTAGAAGCAAGGTTAAATTAACATCATTCTGGGTTGCCCAAGATAAAATCCACCTCTTGGCACTATCAAGTCTGAACACCTTGTAGGATAATTCCTTATCATTGGGCATTTCATATCAGCTTGCTATCTCTTTAGTGAAACATATTAAAAAATTCTGTGCACATAAAACCTGTCCAGACATTCTGGGTAAATTACTTGTTTATAATAGTCTGAAGGGTTTATAAACATGCACGTGGAGATCAGAGTGGATTAAAGACAATCAAAAGCTTACATCATCTAAAAAAATCCAGATTAGTCAGGAAAAACCAGTAGCCTGCTTCCCAAAATTTTGGGGAGCTGAGACTCATTATAAAAACCAGGCATAATTCTGTGTCTAACTAATAAATTGGTAAAATTATCTCCTCCCAAAAGGAAATTTCCTGAGGATTAATAATATTTTTCTGAAATATTTCAGCTGAACAATGTCATCCAAATAATTAGATGATTGCACTAAAAATATTGAAGGGTGGGATCCTGTTTATCTAGGGGAATAAGTTAAGTATTTAAAAATAATAGTCCAATTCTATTTCCTGTGAGATCCAAGACAGCCACCAAAGGCTGGCAAGAATAGGACAAGCTCTGCACAACCTGGAGCAGCAGTTGGGCAACATGCAGGTTACCAGAGGGCCTCCCAAATAGCCTGTGTCTGGGCTCTGTAGAAGCAGCTGAGCAGGTCTCTGGGTGCACTGGTTGCCTGGGTCAGGTCTGCCATTCCTTTTGAGGAGAGTTCAGAAATGAGCATCTACCTGTCAGACACCTCATGTCTGATCCTAGACTCATAGAATCACAGAATGGTTTGGGTTGGAAGGGACCTTAAAGATCATCTAGTTCCAGCCACCTTGCCATGGGCAAGGATACCTTCCACTATATCAGGTTGCTCAAAGCTCCATCCAGCCTGGCTTCAACACTCCCAGAGAGGGGGCATCCATAAATTCTCTGGGCAACCTGTTCCAGTGTCTCACCACCCTCATGGCAAAGAATTTCATCCTAATATCGAATCTAAATGTACTCTATCTCAGTTTAAAACCATTACCCCTCATCTATTACTGCACTCCCTGACGCCTGAACCTGATGTCTGAATCCCATCCTGAACAGACTGTATTTACAAGTGCATAACCTGTGGGTTCCTCTATGAGAACCTCTTTTGATCCTGGATCCACAAAGCCTACATACCTCTGTTGGCAACAGGAAGTAATTCTGTCTTTGGACAATGACCTAGTAACTCTTCTGCTGATGAGGCTGATAGACCACCACTCACTCTTCTTCCTCAGAAATCATCTCCATTTTTGTTTCTTCCCACAGCTGCTTATAGCTGGAAGATTTTCCAGAGACACTTTGAGCTGTTCCCAAAAGGATTAATATCTAAAAGCACAGCTCATCACCTGACTATTACTGAAAACAGAATACTCTTCAGATGGTCTATGCTGTATGTATAAAAATATGACAGCTGTTCCTACCTGACAAATGAGATGTTTGACTTGTCACTCCTTGCAAGCAAAGGAAGCTAGGAGTGATGGTCATGACATTCAGACTATGGTCAGGTCATGATGTGGGGGTTACGCTGATGAAGAGACAATTGCAATTGTCTGGCAATTGTTGCTGGCAATTTCAGAGGGACTGGATACACTGGGTAGAAAGAAAATTTTAAAGAAACTGCATTGTGGACCTGCTGTGTGACAGGATGAGGCTGAGCTGATATTCAGGCTTATCTGAAAAAGCAATAACCACTCCATTTTTCACACTGAAGAAACCTGCTTCTCCAGTGATGGATGGAGAGCTGGAGAGAGCAGAATCACCAGTCTCAGCCCACATTACACCAGGAATGGGCTCTTCCTCCTTTATGGGTTAGAAATCTGATGATGTAAAAGAGTAAAAAGGATTTTTTTTTAAAGTTATGTATCTAAATCCTTTAACATTTAACAGTTATTGTTATATTTCACCTGGCCTGCTCTTGGCTCATCCAAAAAGCAAGCCAATCATATCAAATTGAGGCTGTAGCAAATTTCATAGTGAATATTTTTTATAAAAAGTCTGAATCCAGAGTCATCCAAAGCTACGTCATCTTAGATAAAGTTTTCTATAAAAACTTGGGAATTTAAACAGATATTATCAAATTATGTAAAACATGAACCCAAGACAAAGCCAACATAAAGAAACGATTACAATTCAACAATGATGAATTAATCTTTTCTTACCTATAGTACCTGTCCTTAGCCTAGTAATCATGAACTCTCTGTGAAGAAAATACCATGACATCCCTACATATACAGTTCAAAAGAATAAACAGGACCCAAATAAATCAGTTTTTGCTTTATGTGAACTTGTGCACAAGACAGAATGGGACAACTTGAAAATGAAGTTAACACTTTTCTAAACATGCTGTTGTATAGAAGTAAAAGATGGAATTTTTTTCATAGAGAAGTTAGGATAATAGTGTATGCTATATTTGGTTGTGTTTTCACTTATCATAAGCCCTTGTCACTCCTTCTTTTACTAAGCATGCAGTCTATTTTCTTTACTTTACTAATCATCTGACATTCTTTCCTGAGAGAAGAAAGTTATGAATAAAAGACTCCATTGCTTGTTGTGTTCATAAAGAACATTATAAGTTTTGATGGCTTTCTCAGCAATTTTATCAGCCAAATGTAACAGCTCATTTTAAGAGCTCTTTGGTGAGAAAATCTTAATCTGTGTGCAGCTAAGAAGTTGATCCAGATTGAAGAAGAGTTCTGAAAATACTGTGGCAAATTCCTCTTTTATTCAATATACAAAGTACAGCCTGACTAGTTGCAAGGTATTTGTGAATGAAATTTTCAAAGATGTCATGGATATGCGTGTACACAATTTCCAAATATTATAATAAGAATTAGAAAAAAAAAATTGAAAATATCAGCTTTAAGTACTAACAGTGTTGACTGATCTTCTCCCTTTCCCTAAGTAGTGTATTTCACAGATGATACATATCACCCCAGTCTGGATAACACATGTATATTGAATAAAATACCTGAAGGGCCTGAGTCATAGTTATATTCAGGACAGTAGCAATATGTAAGGACTATTTTTAATCATTTCATATAACTATTTTTAAGGCTTCATTTGTTCAGTGTTTTAAAATATTTGTGAGTTGTCATTTATTGAATAAGTTAGAATATAACAAATGCTGAAAACTCTTGATGCAGCTATGAAAAATACACATCTACAGGTTTTTTCCTTACTTCAAAGCCAGTTTCTGAATCCATGTGTTAACAGTTTATTAAATTAGTCTTTGCACATAAATATATGTATGTAAATAAATATAAATGTATGTATGTAAATAAATGCATATATGCATATGAAAATACAAATAGAAATATTCCAACAGCACAATGGGAGTCTAGAAAATGATTAATATATCAGGACAACTGGGATCTGAGGAGAAAGTATGGCCATTTGACTTTTGGCTGACACTTCCAACCATATGTGACGCTTCCAAACATATGTTATAATGCATGTAAAAAATCAAATTTTACACTTGACTAAACAACATCATGGGAAAGTTTGTAATCCAATTTGTTACTTTAAACTGAAACTGATACGTGATTTCTAAATATGATGCCATTGCATAAGGTATAAGCTGATCTGGAATTAATTCCAGTTTCATCTTTGGCAGATTTTGCCTGTGAACCCTATGATATATGCTATATTTTCCAGCAGCATGAAAATTTCTTTATTATGTACAGAACAAGCCAGAGAGAGGAAGCAAAAGGGATCACCTGGTATATTTTAAAATAAACAAATGCATTGACCAACTTGAGATGGAAATATAAGATTTTAGTTTCAGTCCACCGGTTTTCTGGAAACCATTAACAAAGTCCATCACCTCAGAAAGATGAAAATAAAAGTGGGTCTGTGTCATAAACAGAGTCAGAATGAGATTCAAAATTTGTGTATGTTAGCCTCTGTCTTAAGTGTTGAACAATACTGAAAAACCCTTCAAAGATCAGTATCTTGAGAGGATTTCCTGGTCCCCTAAAACCCCCATTCCTGGTGTGTTTGTTTATACACAATTTCAGTCAGATTTGAGTGTATTAATAATTGAAAACAAATAACATTTGCTAGCTGATTCTCAGTAGCTGATCTACCCAATACAAATAACTTAACAATTACCAGGTTTTCTTCATCTTTGGTTGCACTGTAATCACATCACTAGTGAAGTGGTGTGCTACCTCTTGACTAGAAGTGCAATTCATAAAATGCACTGTAGAGAGACCCTAAGGTATAGTGTTAAGCTTTCTTTTTTTATTATATGAGCTGTTGTAGTCAAGTACTTTTACTGTAATTTTACAGCAGTTGTAGACTGACAGCCACTTTCCTAGCCAAGGACTGGAAAACATACTCCTAAGGACAATATATCTTATAATTTCTCAGGAATTAGTAAGCCAAATAAAAAAATCTTACTCACCAAAACCAACCAACCAGCCAAAGAAGCAAAAAGCCAAGAATGAATGAAAAAACCAAACCCTCTACATTTTCTCCTTCTTGACTCCTTCTATAATTTTAAATAAACTTTTAGGAAAAAAAATAGAAGCTGCACTGGAGTAGAAAATAGATTCATACTGTCCTTATTCCCACAGAGTCATAATGCCAATTCTTCTTGGTAAATTAAGGGGAAGAAAAACAACTACTACTGATTTTAACTGGAACTTTGGAGTAGTCAATGCCTTTAGTAGACAGCATACTTACTTTGGCATCCTTAAGGTCACCTCTGAAAAATTCTGTTTTTAAAAATGATGGTCTTGGCCCATAGTATTTGAAAAATTATATAGTCTATTAAGCTGCATCAAAGGAGAATATTCTCAAAATTCAAAGAAACACATTGCCATGTATTTCTTGGAGACTCCTCTATCAGGAAGGCAGACTGACAACAAATTGTTTCTGAGAGAAAGGCACTTATGGAATGGAAGATTAGTTTAAAAGAAATAATCCTTCCAGGCGTTATTCTGGGATGAAAAAAACCAGAAAGACTATGGGTATGCCTACTTCAGCATTTCACGTTAGGGTCAGGAGTGTACTTTTCAAATTAATTTCCCAGTTGGCCTTTGATTACCACTGTTTTCCTTGATATCACAAGTCATTTCAGAGCACGTGAACAAGTTTGCTTTCCGAAGGCTCATTTTTAATGCAACCCAACTGCCAATGGTCACTGAGCCCTTGGGACCAGATTTAGGGCTAGTCCAAAACAAATCCCCCTTCTTGATCTCAGTGATTGTTTACCTCAACTTTGTACTGAAGGCAGCTATGATTCCTTTTTCTTCCTATGGACATTCACTAGGCTTTTACTTTTTGGTGACCCACAGCAGTTCTTAGCCAAAAAACATCCAGAATTTGCAGTTTGGCTAATTTTGGGTCCCATTACAGTAGCTACTTGCAAGCGGTTTAAGGTGAGACAAACTATTTTTTGTTCCCTGTCTGTAGTTTTTCACTCAGTATGAAATCAAAATATATCAAACAAGCAATGAAGTGCAAAGGGAGTTCATTCTGACACCAACTTGGTTGTTAATTGTTCCATAGCTATATTTAAGGATCTAGAAGGGTTGTCATACACACATTATGATGAGCAAAATTTCTTACTAAATGTATTTAAATATCATTTCTATTGTTTTTAAACTTGCTTGGTTTAATAACTATATAGATGCACAGATAAATGCCTAAGTACCGCTTATACATACATATGTTCATTTTCATAACACAGATGTGACCACTTATATTTGTTTTAAAGGAAAAAATCACTGCAAGATACCATCAGGCAATAAAGTATCACCACCACCCCCAACTAAAACAACAATAAAACCCCAGTAGCTGAAGTGGGAAGCTCCAACTCATTAAAACAAACTGTTAAAGCAAGCAATTTACAGACAAAGCAGATGTTACACTGGTCTCAGCTGAACAGCTTTAGTTGTGCTTCTTTAGCCTTTTTAATCAGTCAAAAAGGGAATTCATGCTTATAGTTACTCCATATATCAAGCAAGCCAGGCAACTGAGCTATTTAAACTAGAGACATGCGATTCTGAAATAATGATTCATAACATAAGATGAGCAAGGTTTTTTGGGAATAAAAAGTCTTTGCTGATAACTTGCCTTTAGAACAACTGCTTTTTTTATGAACTCTGCCTTCCACCTGTTTGGAAATGAGTCTTTCATGTGACCTCATAAAGGAGCTGGTATTAATATTTTTATAACTTATGATCCTAATAATTTAGCTTAATAAATTATAGGTGCTGTAAAAAACTCCCTTAATTACATATATCTGCAAATGTTATATAAATAATTCTATTATTTGCTGTTGGAATTTAATCTGACATCAGATTTCAGTTGTTGACGACACTAAAAATTTCAAGTCTTTTTCATTCGTCCTCCTTAGTCACTTAAATGGTTTTCTTTACTGTCATCTGAGTGTCTCAGAAATATCATAACATTTTTCTCTTCCTGGAAGTCCTGAAAGATACAAAACCAACTATGTGAGTACTACAAATGGGAAACCAAGCTACAGAGGACGCAAGTCACTTATTTATTACTCATATAGCAGTGAAGTGAGTTAAGGTCTTGTAAATCTTACAGTAGCACAGTGACCACTGTATCACCTATTTTCTGGTGTGAAAAATAATGGTTTTCATCAGCACTTCTCAGTTTGCAAGGAATACCTCTCTAGAGAGATGGTGCAAACAGGCAAAAAATAATCCCCAAGGCCAGAAAAATGTATTTCAATACAAATCCTATATTTTATGAAGAGTTATGGAGAATTCGTAATCTGCTGTTGTAAGGCATAAGGTATGAAACTGGTGAAACATAGTTTTAGATAGCCATATTGATGCCACTCTTACTTTAAGCTAAAGAAAACTATCTTTGCAATGGAGATTAAATTAAGAAACATAACAGAGTGAGCAAGAGAGTAGAGACACTGTACTCAAAGTACACTTATTGTAACCCCTAGAGTTAGAAAAAAGGTCCCATTGAACCACAGGATAATTCAAGCAGGAAGGAACCTCAGGAGGTGTCTAGTCCAACCCTCTGCCCAAAAAAGGGCCAGCTCGGGTCAGACCAGGCTGCTCAGGGCATGGTCCAGTTTGGGCTTGAACCCTCCAAGAGCAAGTGGGAACAGGTGAAATAGGAACCTGTTCAGCAGGCGGAAATGCCAGGTTTTCCACCTGGAGAGTAATCAGCACAGGCACCACTGCAGGCTGGCGGCCAACTGGCTGGAAAGCAGTTTGGCAATAAAGGACCTTGGGGTCCTGGTGAACACCAAGTTGAACACAAGCCAGCAATGTGCCCCTTGCTGCAAAAGCAGCCAACAGCACCCTGGGCTGCATTAGGAAGAGTATTGCCAGCAGGTTGAGGGAGTTGATCCTTCCTCTGTACTCAACCCTGGTGAAACACAAATCATAGAATCATAGAACCATTTGGTTGGAAAAGACCTTTAAGATCATCGAGTCCAACTGTACCTGTTCTCTACTAAACCATGTTTCTAAGCACCCCATCTACCCGTCTTTTAAATACCTCCAGGAATGGGGACTCAACCACTTCCCTCAGCAGCCCATTCCAGTGCATGATAACCCTTTCAGTGAAGAAATTTTTCCTAATATCCAATCTGAACCTCCCCTGGTACAACTTGATGACATTTCCTCTTGTCCTATTGCTTGTTACCTGGGAGAAGAGACTGATGCCCACGTCACCTCGTTTCAGATAGTTGTAGAGGGTGATAAGATCACCTCTCAGCCTCCTCTTCTCCAGGCTAAACAACCCGAGTTCCCTCAGCTGCTCCTTGTAAGATTTGTGCTCCAGACCCCTCATGAGCTTCATTGCCCTTCTCTGGACATGTTCCAGAACCTCAATGTTCTTGTAGTGAGGGACCCAAAACTGAACACAGTATTTGAGGTGCAGCCTCACCAATGCCAAGTACAGGGGCACAATCACTTCCCTGCTCCTTATGGTCACACTCTTTCTGATACAAGCCAGGATGCCATTGGCCCTCTTGGCCACCTGGGCACACTGCTGGCTCATATTCAGTCGGCTGTCAACCAGTACCCTGAGATCCCTCTCTGCCAAGCAGCTTTCCAGCCACTCTTCCCCGCCTGTAGTGTTGCATGGGGTTGTTGTGACCTAGGTGCAGGACACAGCACTTGGCCTTCTTGAACCTCATACAATTGGCTGCAGCCATTCGATTCACCCTGCCCAGATCTCTCTGTAGAGCTCTTCTCCCCTTGAGCAGATCAACACTCCCATCCAATTTGGTGTCATCTGCAAACTGATGGAGGATGCATTCAATCCCCTTGTCCAGGTCATTGATAAAGATGTTAAACAGAACTGGACCCAGAACTGAGCCCTGGGGAACACCACTTGTGACCAGCTGCCAACTGGATTTAACTCCATTCATCACCAACACCCTTTCAGCCCAGCCATCCAGCCAGTTTTTTACCCTGCAAAGAGTATGCCTTGTCCACACCACGAGCAGCCAGTTTCTCTAGGAGTATGCTGTGGGAGACAATGTCAAAGGCTTTAGTAAAGTTTAGGTAGATAAAATCCACAGCCTTTCCCTCGTCCACTAAGCAGGTCACCTTGTCATAAAAGGAGATCAGGTTAGTCAAGCAGGATCTACCTTTCATAAACCCATACTGACTGGTCCTGATCAACTAGTTGTCCCAGGCATGCTGTGTGATGGCACTCAGGATGATCTGCTCCTTGACCTTACCCAGTACTGAGGTCAGACTGACAGGCCTGTAGCTCCCCAGAACCTCCCTCCGTCCCTTTTTGTAAATGAGCTTCACAGTTGCCAACCTCCAGTCAAGTGGAACTTCCCCAGTCATCCAGGACTGATGACAGATGATGGGAAGGGGCTTGATGAGCACCTCCGCCAGCTACCTCAATACACTTGGGTGTACTCTTTCCAGCCCCATGGATTTGTGTATGTCTAATTGTCCAAGTAGGTCACTATCCATTTCCTCTTGGATCATGGGAGCTTTGTTCTGCTCCTTGTCCCTGTCTTCTGGCTCAGGGGCTGGGTACGTGAAGAACAGCTGAGCTTACTATTAAAGACTGAGGCAAAGGCGGCATTAAGTGCCTCAGCCTTTTCCTCATTCTTTGTCACTATAGCTCCCCCTGCATCCAGTAAAGGATGGAGATTCTCCTTGGCTCTCCTTTTGTTGTTAATATATTTGTAGAAACTTTTTTTATTATCTTTCACAGAATTGGTCAGTTTAATTTCTAGTTGGGCTTTAGCCCCTCTAATTTTCTCTCTGCATGACCTTGCAACATCCTTGTAGTCCTCCTGAG
>BOSO01016279.1:0-36613 GCA_018403395.1 Gorsachius goisagi
GGGTTAGACTAGGTGACCTCTAGGGGTCCCTTCCAACCCGAAACCTTCTATGATTCTATGATTCTACACATTTCATGTTCATATGCTAGTTAGCTTGGAAAACTATTTTCAGAGAAATATTTTCAAGTAGCACTTGACAGTCAGTTGCCATTTTGAAAAAAGCTGGACCTTTTCTTCTCAAGATGTCCCAGTGCTCGTTTCTTTGCTTGACTGTGCTGTGTGATCTTTGTTTCATTGTGATCTGCTTTTTGCATTAGACCCTGAGCAGAGCTGAGGACTTCCAGTCAGCTGTTCTGAGACTAGCGGGCATTCCCATCATTGCTGAAGTTTACTATATTGTAGGAGGTGTATCGCCCAAAGAAGGCATGGTCATAACGAGGAATAGAAGAGGGCCAGCCGATCTCTGGCCTCTTGATCCTTTAGGTGGAGCGTAAGTAGAAAACGATGGTTTGGGTTTTTTCATATTCCCTCCTGAAGGATAGGCAGGTTTAGTGAGACAACTTTCTTGAAACAGCCAGGCTCATCTCTTACTCATGCCTACAGCTGGACAGGGAAAGCTTGAAAGCCTCTGAAATTATACATAGTCCCTTCTCTTTGAGAAGGAATCACACTGCCTTGTCAGGCTGGGGCAGCCCAGAGGGTCAAGGGCAGAATAAGCATCTGTATATGTTCATTTTTTAGCCAGATTCCGAAGGAGACAAGACTTGAGGGCTTTTCCTTTCTGTCTGCCAAGTATTGCGCCAGTAAATTTAGCACTTTGACATCTATTATGACCCAACGTGGTAGAAGGGTTGAAGGCTCAAAAATAACTGTTTCTATCAATTTTGTGGAATCAGTAGCTTAAACTATGAAAGAGAACCTAAATAGTTGCCCTGTGGTGAAAAATGGTACTTAGTGACTACGGTCAGCCAGTAAATATTGGCTTGGCAACAGCTGGATGGCCTGTTGGCTCAGTGTACTCCAAATTAAATGCTGCAGGCTGCATGGTACCTATACCTGTAACCTTTTCTCTGATCATCTCTTTAAAGGTCTGATCTTGCTTTTATTGTAGTCAGTAGTTTTGTCGCTGATGCCAGCAGGAGTTCAGTAATTTGTGGTAAAGGCTGCCATGTGTATCAATATGGGATCCCTTGGGCTTGCAAGAGACATAGGAAAGAGGCTTTTGAGGGAGGTTTTTTCCTTTTGGCAATACAGAAATACTGATTCTTGGACTTTATAATTGACCTTTTGCTTGCTTTTATGTCTGTGTGTGTGTTATAGGTGGTTTCGTGTGGAGACAAACTATGACCATTGGACTACTCCTCCTCCTTTTGATGATAGAAGGTAAAATTAGTTTGGAGCTCTGTGGTGAGACAACACTTCTATTTGGAAAAAGTTTACAGACTTGGGTGTTTTCTTCTCTGAGCAGGTGTTAGCTTGTTGAGCAGGCAGCTTGTCAGGTTCTGTAATGCCACTCAAAAGGGAACAGATATGGTAAGGAGCGACGTTAATTTATGCGAGAGGAAAGTCTGTGTGGCATTGAATGGTACAAAAGATGAGAAATCGCAATGATAAGGCATGTACAAAAGATTTCTCTTTATAAAGTGAAGTTTAGTAGAAGTGAAAGGATTTAGATTCACAGTAGAAAAGTATTTGATGGCTCTAGGAAGGCACTCGAGGCATCATTCAGTCTTTAGGCTGTGTAGTATGCAAAAAGCTGTTGGCAGATTCCCTGTTGGTCTGTACTCAATGGTGTTGTAATAGAGTCGCTTCAGATTCAGTCACACAGAACTCAGGATTATTTTAGGCCAAACTAATCATGTTGGCATTTCAATGTAAAGGCATTTAGTGAGAAATTTTTCACATTGGTGCTTTGTAACCTCTGAAAGACTAAAGTGTGTTTAATATTGTGGTGTTTTCTTGCAGAACTCCAGCTATCAAAGCTCTCAATGCTACTGGACAGCAGAACATCAATTTCAATACGCTCTTTAAGGTATTTCTTTTAAATCCTGTGTTGTGACTTTGACTTAAAATTCTTCTTCAAAGTGTAGTTGCATTCTTGTCAGGAACTGAAAAGCTGTGCAAGGAGGGCGTGTTGAAAAAGGTGGACTGCACAACCCTGTCTGGAGAGTTTACGAGTGATAAAGTTTGTTAAAATGTTTCTGAACTCCCTTGCATATAGGCATTTTGTAATGGTCTGCCAATCTAAGTGGAGAGAGAGGTGTGAATCCCATCCCCAGCATCTTTGTGCAGTTCCTTATTTCAAGCACAATTATAAATATTACCCCAGGCGGATAGTGTTAGACATGAGTGATATTTACCATGTTAGTTTGGAGAACTTAAATGTTGCTTATTTCAGAGGGCTTTTAAAAAATATTTCTGTAAGATAGTCTGTTTAAAAAAAAAAAACAAACAAACCCAAAACACCAGCAAGAGAAATCCTTGACTTCGTATTATTCTAAATAGCCTTTTAATTCCCTCTTCATTGACCAAAATGACAACTCTTCAAACTTTCTGTACAGGTGTTGTCAGTGAAGCCAGTCTTAAACAAGTAAGTATTAGATTTAGAGATGTTAATCGGTGCCTTGTGCCTTGCCTCAGGCTACATAAAAGTCAACACAAACTTATTAATGATTTTCCTATGTGACTGTCTGAATATCTTGTGGTTTCCCATCTTAGATTTCTGCCTGTGCACGTGGTGCTCTGTTTGCGCTTCCACAGCACTCTTCCTCTTTTGTCTGCCACCAGCCAAGAAACTACGCTTCGTTAGGCTCAGTCTGGTCATGGGCAGTTCCTTTGTAGTAGTGAAACAACAACTGCTTAGGGGAGCAGCTAGACTTTCTGCCCAGTCATCTGTGCCTTTCACTTTGCGAACCCTTGGATTTGTGTTAACATTGCTAATGGCTTTTTCTGGAGTTTCTGCTGGAGCTCTGCTTGATGGATAAAAAGGAAAAAAATTATAAATGGGGACCTAGGTTTTAGGTACCATTTACTGGATTTTTGAGAGATTTATTACAGTACACCAGTATTGTTCCATAATTTGCAGCTTCGCAGAGGTTATTGTGTTTTGGTTTACATTTCTATGGAGGTCAGTATACTCTCGATTGGTCATTCACATTAGAGCTTGGCAATAGCTCCTTCAAAATTAATACCAGGACTTCATCTACTCTGTCTTATAAATATGAGGAAATGTGGAAAAGAGTTGATATCTGTGTGTCTGCTAAGATTAGCAATACTGGTTTGTTTTTTAAAGCGGTGATCAAATGGATGTTGAAGAATGGTTGCTTTGCTGTACTAAGTGGGGAAAAAATACTAAAAATGCAGTGGTTTAGTACTAAGAAATCTAGTGGTTTAGTACTGGCAGCCTTCACTTTAATCACTTGCTCTCCCACTTTTTCTAACCCTTCTGTACCTAAGCAGAATGTTGGTTTCCAGTAAAATTCATTCTGCTGCTTTGCTAGTTTTAGAAAAGAATCTTCTTGCCTTCGGAATGCTACTCACTCTTCTCCTCTTTCCCTACCAGTAACACAGTGTATACCACAGTAATGAGCGCTGCGTTTCCAGATAAGTACCGGACATGGATCAGAACTGTGAAGTGAAGAGGTGTAAGTAGCATGCTGGTACTCCCTAGCTACTTGTACTTGAATAAAAATTTCAGCGGAAGAGTCACTGAAGGACAAAGCACTGCAGTGGCACTCAGGTGACCGAGTCAGAATTCCTGATTCTCGCCTTGGTTTGCTTATTGACCTTGGGTAAATACCTTCCCTTGTTTTAGAGATAGATTGAAGTATTGACTTTCCTTGCAAAACCCTTGGAGATTATCTTGGAAAAAGTGCTTTATCAGAGAGGAAGGGGTGGGTGGTGTTGAGACATAAAGGTGAACGTTTTAGCTATTATTTTTACCTGTCCCACTACTGCGATACGTTTCGCATGTCTCCGGGTGGTTGATGATGACAGGAAGCCCTGCCAGAGTGACCTGAATCCCAGCAGGAGGGGTTGGTGCACTTGGCACCAAGAAAGATCAAGCTGAATTTGTGACAGCTGTTCACAAGTGATGGAACATTAGCATCCTTTGAGGGGTTTGTCTTGTGAACTTGCAGAATAAGTCAAAGTGCTTGAACTCACACGGTGCCTCACATCATAGAGCTTTAATGTGTTCTGAGAAAGATAAGCTATGTTTATTTCTATTCCAAGAAACTCTGGTAGTGTGGTCTTGCCAGCAGCGCAAGAAACTGCATTCCAGTTCAAATAGGTTTTTAACCTCTTACGATATTTCTAGCAGTTCTATTGGACAATTGATTTTAGCAAGAGTCATTCCTTTCTTTTAGATATTCTGAAGAGTTTGTTTCTTTCTTGGCTACATACAAATCTGTGCTTTCTTTTTTATCTGTTAATTTTTTTATTTCAACAGACAAAATGAGTGAAAAGCTGGAGCTTTCCAAGACTGGCATATGCTTTCAAAATCACACTCAAGCAGTACAGCAGTACGGTTGTTTTGGCTCATTAATTATGTGAACCATTCAGGAAATAACGACTTGTTAATTCTTCAAAGTGTTGCAGATGATACTGTTAATTAAACATAATGGAAGCTTGATTTTACTGTAATTACATCGATGTTCTAGCAGATGCTGATGGTTAAAAATTGCTTCTGCTGTTTCTGTAAAGTTGTGCAACTTGAATGTACTTATATGCTGACTAATAAAAAAATTAATATATTTTGCATGGCCTGTAGGTCTGAATATAATTAAAAAATATGCGGCCGATAGCTTGATTTATGAAGAGCTGTGGTGTTATTCCTAATGTCATCATGCTTTTCCCTGATCTGTGAGGGGCTTGTCATGGTGAGTCTAACAGGGTCAGCTGCCTTGCCCAGAGAGAACTAGCCTGGGGGAGCAGGCAGTCTAAACAGAGCTCTGCAGAACCCTACTATAATTGCAGAGCAGGGTTGCCACAGGTCCTGGTACTGTTCAAGCCTTCGTTGAACCACACCGGTTTGGCCACCCTGTCCTGATGTGCTCTGTGGGACCTTCCTCAACAGAAAAATTATTCTGTTGGTGCAAAGGAAGGTGACTTTCCATAGTGTGAACTTCACTGCATGCAGTTGCTGTGTCTGCCAGCTGTGGTTCTCTGGTGCACAGGCCCTTCAGCTGGTTTTAGTAAGCTTACGAAAGGTGACTGAGAGTCAAGAACAGAACAGTTCAGTTGGAAGGGGCCTACAACCATCACCTGACCACTTCAGGGCTGACCCAAAATTGCAGCATGTTAGGGACATTGTCCACGTGCCTTTTGAACATTGCCAGGCTTGGGCCATTGACCACCTCTTGAGGAAGGTGGCTGCAGTGTTTGATGGCTGTGTGCGTAGCTGTAGATTACGGTGCTTTATTCATCAGAAATCAGGAGCTCTTTTAGGAAGTGTCATAATGCAGGCTTTTATTCCCAACAGAGGGGAGAAGCTTGTGATGGGATAGCAGTGAGGTTAGAGATGGGATGGTTTTCATTTTATGTTCCTGACAGTTGCCTTCAACAGAAAGTTTACAACTAGTTTCTATAATGCAGAGGGGTTGGTTGGTTTGTCTGGTTGTGCTGTGACAGCACATTGAATTCAGGCACTCCTTGGGAGCACCCCAGAAATACAGAAGGATTTGAAGAGTCAAGATGAATAGATAACTTCAAGTGTAGTGGTCCCATTCTTCACTGGACGAAATTCCTGTAAGAATTTTACATGGGAGAAGAATGTATGATCAGTGTTAGGTCAGAGCACCATTTCAGGTACATGCAATGTCGCCTGCAGTATTTGTGCGCTGGTTATGCAAACTGTTCCTGAGAGCTTTCTGGAGATGTGGGCCCTTTATCTCCTTGCGCTGAGTCTGGCTAAGTGTCATAACCTACTTACCTGCATCCTCTACTTCTGCCTGGATAAACGTGCTGCAAGCTTTGCCTTGACCCAGTTTGGGCGATAATGTTAGCAGTTAGATGCCAGAGTGATACATTTTAAAAACCAGAGAGTTCCCAGAGGAAGATGTAAAATAATAGCGGTCATGATATCTTTTGAGATTTCAGAACGACGTTGCTTTAATTCACAGAGCAGGCGCTGACTCCTGATCCCAGCGGGTTTTCTTTATGTAACAGCCACCCACAAGTAAAGACAAAAGGATCCTTACAGGTGTCATTTTGCATAGTCGTCTTGACCTCAGCAGTGTCAGGCTGATTATCCTCTGGCAGTGGTGTGCCCGGTTTCTCAGTGGTATATAAATGTCATCAAATGTATCTGTTTCAACGTGTACAAACAGATCTGGAGTGTCTAATTTTTTTGAATCCATGAATATTTAGGAAACAGTTGTCTGCTCCTGTGCTGTTTATGTCTCATCAGAACTAGCTCAGGCCCAGCCCCAAAACAGATTACTGAAATGTGGGGGTTTTTTTGGTTTTCAAACATGAAAAGAAACTAGATTTGAAGAAGTCTAATTTTCTTTTGTTTTGTTCCTTAAAAAAGCTTTGTATTTCATCTGTTTATAAATGTTCAGACACCCTGATTGCCAGCAAAGTAAAGCCTATTTGCTAACTTGGATACTTTTTAAATTTTGCGAACTGGCAAGGTACATAACTTTCTGGTCTTAGCTTAATAACATGCTAAAAAAATAAACAGTGAGGAAGTGGTAAACGACACATCTTACAAACTAGATGATTTAACCTGTGAAATGTGTTGAGCTGCTCTTGCGTATGAATTGAAATTTGATAAAAATAGAGACGGGATAGTTAATACTTCAAATAAAACTGTCTTAATAATGCTGGAAACATTAAAATGTTGCGCTGATAGTTTTTGGAGGGTTTGGGTGTTTTCTGGGACCTTGTTTGTTTTTTACGAAAGGATCATTTGTACTTGTTTGAATTGCTTACTGATGGTCCTTCTCTTTGAGATTTTATCTGCTTTGCGTGCCCACTTTTTAGAGACTGGGAAGTAAAACAGCTTCGCTGCTTTCTCAAGCCCCGTCGGATTCGTGACTTAAAATTGTTGAGTAATTAAGTAGAACTAAGCATTATCCTTGCTCTTTCCATCCTTTTGTTTCTGCAGTATAGATTTCTAGCTACAAAGCTCAGAAGATTTTTCAGCCCAACATAGGGAATAGGTGAAACCGCTGAATCTTTTTCCTCCAGAAGTTTGCATCTAGCAAAATGCAACTTGAAAGTGTGTAAGAGCTGACTCTTCAGATGAGAGAGGCCGACATACTGCATTTCTCATTCATAATCCTCTTCAGTAATCCTAATCCATTTCAGATCTGTAGCCATTCTTAAGCATCACATGGGAGAGGATTCTTAAGGCTGCTCAAAACAACCGTGCAGTAAATAAATCGAAGGGTCTGCACTCGTTGCAGAACAGCGCACATGTTCTATGCTGCGGGTGCTGAAAGACAAGGCGCTTTCTGCTGCATGCCTAAGGGAACAGCTTACTTGATTATTTAGATTCTGAGGAAAAGTTTCTGAATCTGTAATCAAGCAAATGACTTCTGAGATTATTCATCGCTTTGGGTACTGAACAGAAACAAGAACTTAAAAAGCGGAGAGCTGCTATTGTGTTTATCTTAATAAATCCATTAGAAACTGGTGGCAAGGTAAGGTGCGTTTTTCTTTTTATTCCTTTGTAACAATTTTTTGTGCTCAGAATTAGTTACTTGGCACCCATAGTTTGAGGTGAAATATTGTTTTTATATGTCAAGCTGTATAAACCTACAGTTGGGAGTTTTCTACTGAAAATCCTCCTTTTTGGCACTGCAATAATGGTGCAGGTGCAGAGGTCAGTGCATGTGTAAAATAAAGCAAGCTTCATTCTCTCGTTTCCAGCTACGAGACGTGCCGAGTCTCATGTACACGTGGGACATACATAGGTATTTACTCAGGGAGGGCAAGGCAGGATCGTCACTTTCCCTAGCGCTAGCTAGCACTTTAAGTTTTGGGAGAAGTATTTTATTTTTTTCTTAATTCATCTGTAGCTCTTAAACTGTTGCTGCTTTTCTTTTAGCAGAACTTAAAATTTCTGTTTCCCCGATTTTTATTTTTTTTCTAGTAGACTTTCAGTATGTCTGTTGTACTCTCTCACTGCCTTCCAGATTCTGCTCCTCTCTTCCTTCAGTTGTCCAAAGGTCTATAAAATTGTCAAGTTAGCAGGGATTCAGTAGTGCATGTGATAGGTGAAGTGTGTCATCTTCCCTAGGAGCCCCGTTGTTTTGGAGTTAGCTTCCCGTTAGCTTCCGTGTTCCTTGCAGGAAGCCTTCGATTCACCAAATTCTGCGCAGGTCTGTAATTGTGGACAAGCTCAGTGATGTGACAGAGCGTGTAGGATTTGATTCAAGATGCTGTCAGTTGCTTTGGTTTTGAAGGAGTTAAAATAATATTTACGGTAAGCCAGGAAATTTACCTAGGCTTCCCTTGGTTTTGAGGGGGTTGACACAAATGGATTTGTCCAAGTTTTCCTTTAATGAGTTTTATGTGGTATTATATGGTATAATTAAACAAGTCAGCAGCTCATGTTTTAAGAGTTGTAAAAATGAGCGTATTATCCGTTGGCTCGGGAGGGATATGTGGATGTTTATGTGGCTATTACGTGTTTCTCCTGCCTTTAGAATGCTAACGCTGGTGCATGGGGAACGTGCATCTTTTCTACATGTCTGTGGTCCTCTACTGAGGCCCTGAGCTTCGTTGTTCTGTTAGTTGTCGATGTCCACATGTGGCTTGAGTCCGTGTGGTTTTTGGTGCTGGTTTAGTTCTGCCCTGGTTTATCAGTGCATACAGCAGGTTTTATCACCGTGCTTTACTTAGCGTGCACGTTTGCTAGCAGATGCCCTATGCAGCAGCCTATACCAGGCGTGGGCGAAGCCTGCTTTAGAGGCCTTCTAGCTGCACTGGAGGAAATGTCAACATCTCTGCAGGAGGGGAATGGTGGCCAAGAGGAAGATGAGAAAGGAGCAGTCTGTGGCCAGTTGTTCCTTAGCCTTAGCTGCATCATTTTGTCTCACCTGGTTGTTTAATACAGCCTGTATTTGAGATGATGCCGCTGTTCAACTTCATCAAGTCTTCCTAGCTGTGTCTTTATGGGCCCCTGTTCCTCTTCTTTTTCTTGGGTACAGGATTTTAGGAAGCGGAGGGGTGGATGAGGAAGGATCAGATGTGCTGAGCAGTTGGACTGGCTCAACCGTTCCACCCTTAACAGATTTGATCCCATTTGGAGTCTCTGGTTTATTCTGTGCGCTCCTTTGCTCAGGCTGTGGCCCTCAGAAAAATCTGAGGGTAACAAAGTGAAAAAGATCACAGCTCCAGGAATTGCTTGGGAGAGACCTGTTTACAAGACCTTTCACAGTAAGGTAAACAGCTAGGAGCTGTTGCCTGTGCTTGCTCTCTGTAGGCGCTCCTAGGGCACACTAATAGTAGACTATCCCTCGGTATGGATGGACAAAATTTACCTTTAAAGTAGGGCTGTCGAAATAACAAATGCTTGTTTGTTTTTCAGGGAAGGAGAGAAATAAGGAAAAGTTTTATTCTGTGTTTCCAAAGGTGCTCTCAAATCCAAGGTCACATTTTATCAAAACAGATAGGCAGTACTCCTGAATGCATCCTAAGCAAGCAAAGTACCTAACTCTGTACTTGAGTGCTTGCTTGAAATTTGTTTTCCATTTTAAGAAAGTGATCTGGAAGTGTTTTAATTCCTGAAAAAGGATTTTTTTCCTCATGTTTGTGTTTTTTAAAAGTATCTTTAAAGGCACTCATCTCTCCCAAAAAGCTGAAGCATCCCTCTTCCTTTGAAGCTGGTCCTGTCAGGTTCCTAAGCAGCACTGAAGATGCAGCTAGGCACGCAGGCTGTGTTGACTTGCAGCGTGGAGGAACATTTGTCTACACTAACCACGTTTCAGGTTTTTTTCTTGGGACTGGCTTGAATCTGGCCCCATGGACTGAACTCCCATCGGTAGCTGGACCGTGTCTTCTGGTGTCCTTTCATCTGAAAGGGGCCCGTGTCGTGCTGTTTCAGACTGCCCTGCCAGATTATACCAGAATGCAGTAAATGGCAGCACTTGGGGATGATTGTTTCTAAGGCCAGCTCCCGATACAGAGCGAATCGTTCGGATCATTCCTTCTCTGGGTAGCTAATGCTTGCTGAAATTTTCAGATTTGCATCACTGAATAGAAATTTTTGTTTGAACAGACAGATGGGAGTTCTAAGTCTACACCGAGAAATTCTGCACTTGAAAATTTGTGTTTTCCTGAAATGGGATTTGCTTTGTACAGGTTACAAATAAGAGCCTTAAGTGCTAGGGATTCAGATTTTTGTGTGCAATTGTCTTTTTGAGTACTTAATAATCTGAAAAGTTGCCAGAGTACCTGCGTTATTTAAGCGCAAAGGCCGTGAAGCACTGGATGTAATTGGGCATAATTCAGCAGTGATTGCAGGCCATTTTTGACGCTGATATGAAATAATGTTGTTAGAATAAAACTAGAGTGTCTGGTATTTTGTTGAGAGCGTTGCTACCTATCTTCCTGTTGTGTGACCCAGTTATTGTGAAGGTGCCGTTGTGCAGTTCGGCATCCTGGCAAGGTTGAGAATGTCAGCATTTCACCTGCCTTAGAAACTTTCCGTGCTGAAATGTTGCTTAGTACGGCTCATCTCCCTGAGCAAACACTGCACACGTGCGCCTTATACAAACACCAGACGGGTTCCTTCAATTAGCATTTGTGCAGATCTGTAGCTATTTTGAGAGGAAAGACGTGGGTTAGGTGGAAGGAGATTGAAGGAGGCAAAAGCATTGCGGGAAGTGAGAAAGGAGGACTTTTCCCTCTGCTGGGGAGAACTGCCTCTGTAGTCACACTGTCCTGACCCTTCAAAATCCTTTGAGCTGTGGTCTCCTGCCAGCACCAGGCTAACATTTTTACAGGTGTTTTATTTCCTTCCCACCCTTGCTCAGTTCCTTACCAGTTCTGGGTTAGAACGGAAGTCTGTATGATTCTTATGCGATACAGCCTGGGACAGCTTTGGCAGTAGTGCAGGGAGTTTTGTTTTTCCTACATGATGGCTTTTTTTTTTTTTTTTTTCTTCAGAGGAAACACGTCTGACTCTGAACGACATTCTGGTTGTCCTCAAAGTGAGAGATTTCAGAATTTGACCTAGCCTTGAAATAGGATCTGTTTGCTCTGACCAGAGCTTCCTGCAGCAGTGAGGTTAGAAAAGTCTGCTGTCCTGTCCTTTTATACTGGCCAGGATCTGAGCAATTGATGGTGTAATACGCTCCCACACTCAAGCAGATCCACGAGGTGAAGGAAAGCAGTGTTTAACAAAGCTGATTATTTTCTTACGATAGCTAATTGTTATTTTAGACTTATCTCCCCTCTAGCTGGGGTACTGCAAATACATTTAAATACCATCTGTGTTCATCCTTCCTTCACATATGGCTGTATGCATGACTATTTGTCTGCATATACTAATTGTTAATGAATCAACTTTATGACTTCTATAGTTCCTGATCAATATTTAAAAACTTTTTTTTTCCTTATAGCGTGTACGATGGCCTCCCACATGCAGTCGTGTGGAGTAGTATTTTAGCACCTTCATCAAGGTGCTTCAATTGTGCATGAGGAAGGGGGGAGGTAGCATGAGGATTCAGAGATGTAATCTGCTCTCAGAACTCAGTCAAGTTTATTTTATTGTAGCATCTGAAATGAAGGCTCAGGTCAAACACTGCCATATTGCTAAGAGATAGGAGCCTAAAATTAGGCATGTGAAGTATTGTGAGAGTACACCAATGCCCGATTTATACATCTACTGTACAATTAGCAGTACCTAGATATGCAATCTCTGCTATTTTTATACAATTTGGACAGGTGCTGAAATTATTCCTGTTTATACAGCTGACTTGAAATTTGAAACAGCGAGGCAGAAATCCTCATCTCAGATTGTCTAGAAGACAACAAAGTAGTCGGAAAAACCTGGTGGTGGAAGGCATACTTGGGCACAAGACAGGCCATCTGCTCATTGATCTTAAGTGTTAATATATTTAATTATAGATTCTCGGCACTGTGGGACATGTTGCAGCTGTTTTGATTCTGACCGAATGGTCTTTCCTGCATCTCCTTTGTGGTTTTGGTGATACTGGGCCAGTCTGCCACGTTCTAGGAGCACTGTTTGGAGAACATGGGATCTGGTAGTTCTGTAAATGCCAACTACAAGTACTCCCTGCAGAAGTCTGAAAATGGTGAGTGGTTCTTTGAAAAGTAATCTTTTCCTGTCTGCTCCTGTGCATGTTGTCGGAAGGTTGCAGTGGACCTATTTCTTTTCTGAGTTACCCGGTTTTCTTGATAATATTGAGGGGAAGTTATGTCTTTTAGTGTCCTGTGACAAGGAGTCTTAGCTGAAGGCAGAAGACCAACAGGCTTGAGAAAGTAACAGCTGTTTAGACCAGGATTAAATTAAAATCAACCAAAACCTGACCAGAAATGAAGCACCAAAAAGCAATTCTGTTAGAACTAACATCCAATGGATTAATCAATTGCTGGCTAATGCATGTGCTGTCACGTGCTGACAGCGGGATAGATGGTATCGCCCTGCTGCTTCTGGTGGACTCTGTTTTTAAATTAAAAGACTGTGTTAGCAGCGCAGGATTGATAAAGCAGAAACCTGAGCAAAGCCAAAATACATCTGGTTCTAAAGAAGGTAAGATGGTGTGGCTAAGACAAGCTGAAAAGCAAAACGTGTGGATTTTTTCTAATTACATCAGCGCAATGCTCTTAATCTCTGTTAATAATCTAGACTCTTTTTATGGCTCTTGAAGCTGTAATGATTTATTTTTATGAAACCCTCTGCATGATAGTCTCAATTTTCTGGGTGTGTGCTTAGGTCTGCTATGGAACAGAAGTAGTTTGAGTGAAACTTTACACATAAGAAAGTGTAAAAAAGTAAACGTCACTTGGTTGTTTCAATCGTTCAGTCATCAGCATTGGCAGAACAGCAGTATGGTGAAAACTGTTTGCAAGTGCTTTGAAAGGAAAAATAGCGGTTGCATTTAGAAAAGAAGAAAGCAGGGATACCGTTGTGACTCAGCCTTTTTTGTTTGTAATTTTTTTCTTTGTTGAAAAACTCCAACTTTTTTTAAAGTAAGTTAGACTTGTCTATTGCCTATAGCACCATGGACTTTCCGGAAAAGTTCAGGGCTACTTAATGATAATGGCTTATCTATAACAAACAAAGTGTAACATAAGACTAGTTACGTATTTGAAACACTGTGTTAGATCTGATACCTCATCAGCAGTTTCCCATGACAGTGAATCCTCTCTGAATTGCTTTCATTTGGTTCTCAAAATCCTTCAGATCTGCAGTTGTGTAGATGTGGAGCTGCGTAGGGTTTTCCACCCAAACATAACATGCCAGGTGGTCTCCCGTCCCCCTTCTACAAGGCTGTTCCCTATGGAAAGTGTAGCCAGCAGAGCTCTGTTAAACCGGCCCTGCACTTGAGGGAAGAAGGGGATGGGGAACCCGAGAGAGGGTGCAGACTCCCTCCTATAAGCTATTTTGAGAACTACTCTGTGAGCATGAACAGGCATATTTTAGTTTGAGGGCTGTCGCTTTGGCATGCTTTCCGTAGCTTACACAATGATGTATGATTCAGTTTATGGCTTGGATCCTCATAAGGTGTGGATAAATCTCTTTCTCTTCCTTTTTTATCTCTTTTTTCGAAATTAGTACAAACATTGCCAGATGAAACTCACCCAAGTAAGCTGGTAAATTAGAATACCAGGCTTTTTCAGTTGCAGAGTCAGTCTCTGTAAAAGTAGGATAAAAAAACCCAATGCCTTGCCCATCTGGAACTTAAAATGCTGGGGATGGTGGAATATATGCTCACTGTGTGCTTGGTAATGAGTCTTTCATAGATTTTATTTTTCATGTTTCAAAGGATCTAGTTTTCATTGGTGTATGTTTAGTCATAACCATGAATTTCTGCTCAGGATTCAGTTGATATGCATCTGACTCCTGCAGCAGTAACTGGGCATTTATCCACCGTTAGGGGAATGCAAGGTGTTTAGAAGTCGTTTATTTTAGAGTGTTGTGATTCTGGTTACATGCCAGACAAATTACTGTACAGCAAGTAAGGCAGCTACTGTTGGGTCTGTTACATAGGAGGCTTGAAGAGGTAGCATCAGGAGTACCAAACTGCAGAAAGAAAAGTCAGCCTTTTCTATTTTCTCATAGCCCAGCCAATCAGTAAGCATTTTCTCAACAAGGTATAAGGCTCAGGCAAAGAATTACATAAGTTATTTTGGAATTAAGGCTAGCCAGATCTTACCTTCTTGCCCACAACTTCCCCATGACTCGTCTCCCCAGCTGCACAACAGCAATCGCTCTTCCCTTTTTGTGCTCTGCAGCTCCCGGTGCTGTAACAGTAACACAATTTAAAAGGATTATTATTATTTTCAACACTTAAGCTATCAGGATATCCCCTCTAGGTAAAGGTCGATGTTTCCTGCTGAAGTACGTGGAGGGTGGTTTATGTTATATAATTAATGCAAGCTAATTGAATTAACATGATCTCTTTGTCTCTTGCCAGCACCTTGCAGCCTTTGGGGTAGGGGTGGGGGATTTCCTTCTTTTTAATAAAGTTTTTCCACCCCACATCCACCATCTTTCTCCCTGCTTTGATGGACATGGCAGTGCTCTCTCACAAACCGGATGCCAAGGGAATACAAGCTCCTGCAGCAGGGCTAACTCTGCAACACTGTTGTCTCCATTTGATTTTGGGGTGAGCCTGTAGATAGAGCAGTCATTCCTCCCTCCCTCAGCTGAAGGTGATGCAGAGAGGCATTCTTAGCAAGTATTTTAAACGTAGGGCTCTAGGGTATGGCTCCAGAAATGAACAGGAAGGGGGACAGAGAGTAACCAAAAAAGATCCTTGGCACAGGACAGACACGGAACTGTCGGAGTGGGTCCAGATGAGGGCGGCAAAAACGATCCGAGGGCTGGAGCCCCTCTCCTATGATGACAGGCTGAGAGAGTTGGGGTTGATCAGCTTGGAGAAGAGAAGGCTGTGGGCAGACCTTATTGCAACCTTTTGTTGCTTAAAGGGAGCCTATAGAAAAGATGGGGACAGCCATTTTAGCAGGGCCTGTAGCGACAGGACGAGGAGTAACGGTTTTTAACTAGAAGAGGGGAGATTTAGACTGGATCTAAGGAAGAAATTCTTTACAATGAGGGTGGTGAAACACTGGCACTGGCTGCCCAGAGAAGTGGAGGAGGCCCCATCCCTGGAAACATTCAAGGTCAGGTTGGACGGGGCTGTGAGCAACCTGACCTCATTGGAGATGTCCCTGCTCCCTGCAGGGGGGTTGGGCTGGGTGAGCTTTAATGGTCCCTTCCAACCCAAACCGTTTGATGATTCTGTAAGTAGCAGAGATGATTGGCGAGGTGCTGTAAAGTAAGCAGGTGGTCCAGATGTGATCAAGACCAGCTAGGGAGGATGGAAGAGTTTCGAGAGGTACGTAGAGTTCTGTGGCAGAACTGGGAAACTGCACCAATGTACTTCACTTTAAATATGCACACATCCCATCTGAAATAATCTTTTAATGAAAAACACTGGAATTGGGGAATTGCAGAGGAATGGTTATGTTTTAAAGATCAGGGCAAATAGCCACCATCTGCAGGGAAGAGCCTGGTGCCAGTGCTGGCTGAGGATTGAATCACAACCAGGCATCTGGAAATTCCTGGCATTTCGTTCCTTCTGTGTCATTAAGCGGCCAAAAATCTGTCTCTCTCTTTTAACTGTGGGTGTTAATTTTGGTTTTATTTTATTCCAAGGTAATGGTATGTTAACATTTATGCTAGAATAGATCCCTACTGAAGTTTGTCCAGAACTGCAAAAGCTGAGGTATTTATTTGCCATAAAGGAAGGTAGAAAATCCCTGTATTTTTAAGGCTCTGGAAGGGGACTCAGCGTCTTGTTCTTCCCCAGCTCCTTGCGTGGCCTCAGTCGAATCTCTGGTTTCCTGAAGTCCTGGTACCTAGACTGTAAGACGGGCATGAAAATGATCAAGGTAGACAGAGAGGGAGGAAATTATCTATTAATACTGAAGAACGTGTTTGGATCTTTAGGCTCTAATAACTTGTTGTTAACGCTGGTGCTGAGGTTAGCGATGGTTAGAATTGCTTCAGAGGTCTCTGGTCAGCCGGGGTCAGATCAACCTCTTGCAACATGGTGAGAAGAATTGGGTGTTTTGTTATCCTTAATATTTAGCCATCAGAACACCTTTCCTGAAAACTTGCTCCTGAAAAAGAAAGGTCCCTCTTTAATTTTCCGGGTTGGGAAAGGAGCGGTAGCAGGATACCTCAGCTGCAGCCACTGCAGCTCAGCAGGTTGGTTCTGGTTTTGTCCCCTAGCTTTCAAGGCAGCCGTCTTGATCCAACGGTGGTATCGGCGCTACGTTGCTCGGCTGGAAATGCGCCGACGTTGCACCTGGAGAATCTTTCAATCCATTGAGTACGCTTGTGAGCAGGACCAGATCAAGGTAAAGTGCCAAGGAAAAGAATGTGTAGGGAAGTTAAAGGTGTCCCTGCTCACTGCAGGGGGGTTGGACTAGATGACCTCTAAAGGTCCCTTCCAACCCCAAACATTCTATGATTCTATGAAAATACATAGAAAGGTGGTTTCTGTGCCACAGACTCACTTGTTTCTGGCTCCTGGCTGATAACCCTACACAGTGCTTCACTGGGTCAAGGACTGGGTTTCCTGCCCCTTTTTAGCCTATTGATTTCCTGCTGACATCTGATGAAACCCTAAGTAATGAGTCTTGAAAGAAAGCCATAAGGACCATTTAACATTGTTCTTCCTGAGTCTGAACGCAGTAGGCAAGCCTAGTTGGTTTGTTATACTTTAACTTTGATTAATATTCTCTTATATGGTTGCCTTGCTGTCAGGGAGGGAGAGGGAGGGCTTATAGGTGTACTTCTGTCTGTATGGCTGAAGGTAAAGCTTCTTTTTTGACTTCTTCACAAGATACTCAAAACTATAATTGGTATAGTATGATTTGTTGTACATACCAGACAACATGAGAAGGGCACAGATAATTAAGTTGCCACTCTGCAGGATTTTATTCCAAGGTGAATGATGATGGGCTCTCTCTTCTTGCAGCTTCACAACTTCTTCAGTTACCTCATGGACCACTTCACGCCAAGCAGCAGTAAAGAGAGTAAGTTTCTGTGTGCACTTTGTAGATGTGGCACCAGCAGCTCAGAAGGTTGCACCCTGTATTGATTCGTTGCCCAGTGCTGGCCCTTCAGGATGGCAAAGGCGGCCAAGAGAGTCTAAAGAGCGATGGCATCAGAATTGGGATAGGGAGCGAATTGTCTGCAGACTCCAAGCTGTGTGAGGGATGTGGGGCAATTCCTGTTCCTTAGGAGCTGGCGAGGGAATAAAAGTTCAGTATGTTTTCTAAGAGCAGTATTAGAAATCTGCCTTTTTTCAGTGATCCCTAGTAACCAGGGCTTTGCAGAGCCCGTTTCTGAAGTGAGAGAATCCATCTTTATGGAACTGTGCTCTAGGCTATCTACTTCATTTATATTTAGTCTTTTACTTATAATTGGGGCGGGGGAAAATGCTGTGGGAACCATTACAGTATCTTCCTGAATCTGCAGAGAGCATTATATGTTATTTCTTAGTGCTGGGAACATGCTAATGAGCTTAGCTCTGAAATCTGATGGTAGTAAGTGAAAATTAACTATTTACTTTGCTGACCATAACCTGCTGAAGTCCTCGCTTCTTCCTTTCAAACTGCCACCCTTCTCACAACCACCCCGCATATTTTACAGCAAAGCCCTGTTGAGGATGACTTTTGTTCAGTGTCTGTGTAAAACAGGACAATAATGTCCTGTTCCTTGAGTTGGACTCTGAGACATAACAGCAATAAAACCCCCAAATTTTGTGCAACACTGAGAATGTAGGTGCAAGCTTAGAAAAACCAGTGGGACGCAGGAGACGGTTCTTTAGTACACAACTTGCTTTTGCACGTCATTGAAAATAAGATTTCAGTTAGCCATGGCAACCGATGTCCACCTGGCTCTACCAGAGTTTCGCGGAAACTAGTGTAGCTGCCAGCGCTGCGTGACACGCGGCACACAGAAACTTGTCCCTGCAGCCTTTTCCCCACTGCAAGTTCTGTAGCAGTGTCAAACTAGGAGCTACCCTCTGCTGCTGCTCATGAGCTTTAGCCTAACCAAACAGCTTTTCTTTAGCAAATTACTAGAGCGGTGTATTGAGCCAACTTAACTTTTTCTTGTCTCTTTCTCTTTTAAAAACTCCACTCAAACCCACCAATCTGCCACCCAGGGGATTTTATCAGTCGCATGTTCATAAGTGGGGAAAGCTTCAAAGAGGCAGAGCTGGAAAAATACTGTGACTATGAATCCATGGAGGTGCCAGACTCCTACACTGGACCCCGTCTCTCTTTCCCACTCCTTCCTGACCATGCGACTGCCTTGCTGGAAGCTTTCAAACAGAAACAAGTAAGGATCCTGAAAGGAACCCCGCTTTCTCCTTCTCTGTGCAGGGGTGTAGGATAGATAATTTGGTTTTAGCTTTCCTAACAAGCTAAGCTGATTGGAGTATAACAAGCTGGCAGGCTGTTAAGCAAAGGGGCATGGAAATGATAAGTTATTTCCCCCTGACAGAGGAACTTTTTTCTTTTCTGAAAATGCAATTCTGGCGAAACTGAAAGCCTTTCGTAGGTGTGTACCAATATTAACCTGAATTTCATTTTAAAAGGGAAAAATGCCACAACAATCCATGTTGAAACATTGTGTCATTTCTTTGTTGCAATTCCTCAATTTGTAAAAAAGTATAGGATGGCCCAGATGGAAACAGCTGATTAAAATTATGTTTTGTGCCACGCAACTCTGACTTATATTTAAAATATGAATTTTTTTGATGAGGAAGTCCAGTACCAATTTAGCAGCACTAACAAGGCAAGTCCTTACACAGTTGCAGTGTTCTGCTGCCATCCCTCAGTCAAGATGCTGAACTGCAAAATAGGCCAAAGCATCCCTTCTCCAAACCAAAACTACTTCTAAAACAAAGGTCCCTAGTGTCTTGCTAATATTAAATGCCTACTTCCTGCCTTTAAGCAAACATAGTCCTGAAAGACACAAGCAGCTCACAGCCTGGTTTAATGTGGAAGAAGCTAAGAAAGATCTAAAAGAGCAGCTTCTTACCTGTGATACTCAGCTGGAATTCCTGCTGCTCTAGGAGGTGGTGTCGCCTAGCGGATATAGCCTTGATGCAGGGTGCTAGGGCTTTTGGGTTCTCTTGCTAGTCCTGCCAGTGCCAAGGCTGGGTTGATTTGGGCGAGCCTCTTCCGTCCTGCTGTTGTCCAGTATTTGTGTCATCTTGTTTGTAAGCCCGTAGGTCAGCACTGAGCATCCCCCTGAGAATTCCTGCCATCCAGGTGATCGTGGTGGGTCCTTGGGGCCTTTGCAGACAGAGCTCAGAGGTCACTGATTTCCTGCTTTAATCCCTTCGCTTTCTCCTAGTAGCAGCTCCACGCTCGCTATGTCTTAAACCTTCTGCATGAGACCAGGAAGCACCTCAAGCAGTTGCCAAACATCAGCCATGTCTCCACCTGCTACAGCGAGGAGGTCACCGTGTGTGGTACGTCTGGGTGGGAGGGCACTGCACAGTCTCCGGGGCAGAAGGCTTACATGGAAGGGGTGGGAAAGATTTAAAATGGTAGCATGAGCATGATGACCTCCTCTGTACTGAGTGTGGAACACAAATGCAGTCCATAAGCAAAATGCTTGTTGCACTGAAAGGCAACTGGGGCTGTCTAATATATCTGGGTTTACCTTACGATGTTGTTTTTGAGCTTCTGCAAAGACTAGCCTGACGACTGGAGGGAGCAAGTCTGCATCATGGCCCTATTTCTGCTTGATCTGGAATGGGATGAGGGTGCTGAGGGAAAGGTGGCTTGTCTATTTGTAGTCTTTGTTTGGCTTCCATGAGAGATTTTGGGATACATCATTATCAAACCCTGCCCCTAGATGGTAGCGTTCAGCTTGCATAGCCTACTGTCATAGTGGTGCTGTCACTGTGGTTATAAAAATGCAAGGGGAGAAGGAGGTATGAACAGAAAATAGAAGGATGTACGTTTGTCGAAGGGAAGATGAAGGGTGATAATAACAACCTGTGGCTGTGTTATAATTGTATAACAATCTTTTGTTGTACATTACAGCAAAGACTTAAAGATTTTTTCAACTGGATTCAAAATTATATTTGTTATGTCACCCCAAACTTGAAGCCCTTTTACTAAACCACAGAAACTGCACCCAGTCGAGGACTGGCTTCAAAGCTCAGTCATGTTCTGTCCTGTTTTGTGGCCTGGGATTATTTAAACAACTGAGTCCTGGAGCTGTTTTGCCCGAGCAGCAGTGTGTGTATTCAGATCCACAATACTAACACGTCTTTGAGTCCTATTGAGTAAATTTGAAAGAGACAAATCTTTTCACCATTATTTTCCTACTCTAGGACTAATGCTTAAACTTTGAGATATTCCTGAAAAATATGTACTTAGTGCAGATTTTCGTGCAGTCAGTCTCTGGAAAACAAACTCTCTCTCCAGTATCGTGTTACATGAGCATTTAGTCTGATTATTGTTTTGTATGCAAAGCTTTCTCCCATGTAATGATCAAAGTCGCACAGTTTCTCTTGCCACATTGTGTCATCGTAAGAGATAAATGAACAAAACTTCTGAATCAGAGCCTTCAGGAGCTGGTGTAGGTTTTTTGCTGTCCTTCTCAGGCTTCAGCTCAAGCTTTTACATGATGTCCTTTTCCTTCGGGCACACTGCCTCAGTGTGAGAAAACTTGTAACTTGAACTTCCCAAAATATTTCAGTGGTTATTAATTTATAGAGGAGATACTTCATAGGAAGTTATTTATTGGTGTCTTTTTAAGTTGAAGGTAAACATGCTATGACGTGTCTTTTTGTGCCCGTTAGGAGACTTGCACGGCCAGCTGGACGACTTGTTCCTCATATTTTATAAGGTAGGCACCGTATTTGGAGAGGGAGGCTGGCCAGGCACTGTGAGAGCTATCGCATGGGTAATGCTGAGAAGCGTTTGCAAAATCGGGCCCTTTGAGTGCGATTCTCTAGGTCAATTTCATCCTTTTTAAATGGCTTCAGCAGCTTATTCCCTTGCTGACATTGCAATTGGCTATACACGTACATTTGGGAAGTGCCAGCGGACGTTTTTATAAGTGCTGATACCGATGGCAACCCTTCCGGACTGCCAGCTTTCGCTTTTCAGTGCATTTACCACTGGGAGCTTACAGGATAAAAATCAGAGTCTGGGTCTCGTGTATAAGGTAACCCGGGGCAGGAGTGAGAGAACGTGCAGCTGGGAGGGGAGGCATATGGAGATCACAGGGTGGCCTCTCTTGTAACATCTGCCTGTTCCTTGCTTTTACAGAATGGCCTTCCTTCCCCTTCCAAGTCCTACGTGTTCAATGGGGACTTTGTAGACAGAGGCAAACAGTCCCTTGAGATCCTCATCATCCTCTTTACCTTCCTCTTGATCTATCCAAAGGAGGTTCACCTCAACCGCGGGAACCACGAGGACCACATGGTCAATTTACGGTACGGGTTCTGCGCGGGGCTGATGACGATATGAAGGGTGTCACTGCAAAATCCCACTGAACTTCCTTTCTCCTGTTCCTTTAGCTACGGTTTCGCCAAGGAAGTAATGCAGAAATATAAGGTAGGCATACGTTTGTGTTTCATTTACCATGTTAGATGTGGACTTGGAAGGCTCGATGCTTCATCTTTCCTTTCTGACCTGTCTTCCTAGGTGCATGGGAAGAAAATCTTGAAGATGATTCAGAATGTCTTCTGCTGGCTGCCCCTGGCCACCCTGATTGATCAGAAAGTCCTCATTATACACGGGGGCATCTCTGACACCACTGACCTGGACATGCTTGAGAAAATTCAAAGGAACAAAGTAGGTTTTATTTCATAGATACCGCAAGAGAAAACTGTGCTGCTGATTTGGGGTGAGGAGATTATTTCTACATGTCAACTTGGCTGTTGATGAGACAAATCTAAAGGATGGTCTTCCTAGACAAACTGTGTTTAGGTACAGGCTTGGAGCACATCGCTTTGATTTAGTAGGGTGTGTGCAGGAAGTATGAAGGGAAGAAGCATTCTTGGCTTCCGGAAGATGTAAGGAATGTAGCCAGGGAAGGGGTGGGTAATGGCATGAGTAGATAGGTGTGCTGATGCTGACTGTAAAAGCATAGTGATAATGAGACTTTGTTCCACAGTTTCTTAGCCTGCTTTTCCCCCTAGATTTCCAGAAGGGTTTTGATAAGTCGTTTAACTTGTCTCTGCCTCGCTTTCTAGTTGAGAAATACTACTTCCCTTCTCCAAATGCGATGACAAGCACTTGCATCGCAAGGAGTAATAACTCCTTCCCTCATTCTGCCGCCTAGTTCCTATTGCAGATTAAATCCATGTTTTGTGCAATGTCTGAGCAGCATAAAGTCAAGGAAGAAGAGATAGATGTGTAGTCAGGATGGATGCAGGGCCCCAGCTGTACACCAGGAATGGCACATCCGAGAGGACGGCACTAGTAATCTCCCACAATTAACCAGCGTTTGATGGCAGCCAGGGGAATTGAGGCTCGGAGGTTTGGGTCACTTGACCATCTGCCAATGGAAGGTGTTAGAGATGGAAATGTAGGTTTTCAAGCAGTGTGACCATCTCTCTTCTCTCTCTTATCTCTTTCAGTTTATTTCGGTATTAAGAGGGAAGAAAAGAAAGGAGTCAAATAGAAATGTGGAAATACAGGAAATAAATGGGGAGACCAAAGTAGAGGCTGACCCGGCAGGGAGCGAGGCAGCCCCCAGTTTATCTCCGCAGCCCCGGCCAGCCCAGGCTCCCAGCACGGCCAACAGGTTGGAGTTCTCCAGGTGGGTCCGGCAGACGGTGCAGGAACAAATCGAGTGGTGCCGCCGGCTGGTGGACATCAGCGAGTCGGAGGAGGAGGAGCTCACCTATTCCAGCGTGGTCTCCTTGACGGATTTGGATGGGCCATGCTGGACTCGCCAGGAGGAGTGGAAGCAGGTGAGTAGTCTAAGCGGGGCCCTGAGCTCGGTGGGTGCCTCCTGCAGGTTTGCTCTCTGTTACGAGGAATCTCAGTACAAAATATACGGGTCAGTGCACAGACCTCTCTGCAGAGAGGTTTGCTGCTTCATACAGTGGACTTAAGGAGCAACTCAAGTGTTGAAGTGCCAGCGGGCAGGCTAATGGCGTTTGTGCTATTCTGTACCTACTGCTCTGTGCCCCGAGGCAGCCTGGTTGTTGATCATTCAGCGCTAAGTGGTCAGGAAGGGCTGTACTGTGAGCTGTGATCTCTGCTGCTTGGGGATGTTTCGGTAGATACCTGTGCTACATCCAGCCCATCCTGTGGCATGGTTCCCTTGCAATTGAAGAGCTGTGCATGAGAGTCACGTAGGAGAACGTAGACTATGTGCTAGCTGCCGTTCTGCTGGTGCCTTTCTCCCAGCCTTGCAAGTCAGCCTCTTCATCAGGCTTTCGGCTCTCTGTGCTCAAGGCTCTGTCCCAGCATTTGCCCCTAGCCCAGCACTCATTTGTTGTTGTATAAATCAAACTGCTGCTGAGGCATGGAATGGGGCAACAGGTTTTCTTGATTCACTGCAGGGGAGAGAAATCATAGACAAGGCCTGATTGTAGAGTCCAGTGGTTGTATCGCTTACTGTGTACGGGGGGTATCTGAAGTCAACTCTGCAGGTAATGAACGAGCACATCATTTGCTGATGAGTGAGTTGTGATCTTGGGTACTAAGAGCAGACCGAATCTGTGGTATTAGCCGGGATGCACTGCGAGTAGATTGCTAGGCAGATCAGAGCCTGGAAACTTGGTTTCCTGTTAGACCTGTGTTAGACCAGTCTGTCTGTAAGCCCCTTCTGTGCACTCTTAAAGAATAGTTACTTACTTCACATTACATACAACTTCCTGGCATTGCACACCTTATCAGCATAAAGCTGTATATTGAGGTCAGGGTTAAAGAGATTAAACTTTAATCCAAATAATGGTTACTGAGTCAGCATTTACTTACATTTCTGGAGGCTGCAGAATGTCCTGGCTAGAAAGCAAAGGAGTTTAACACTAAGCCTGCTCATGGCCTCAGGATCTGCTGGGTGTTCTTGCCCTGGGACCTGTGTTTTGGGATGGAGGAGGACAGGCAAGGCATGAAACCTTAGAGGCAGCAAAGGGAAAGCTTGTATCAGGCCTGATTTATGGACACCCCTCTTCCCCCAGGCACTTTGGGTGTGCCTGTAGCTCCAGGCCAACAATATTGTCACCTCTGTGGTGGACCAGGTCTGTGATGGTCCTGCGGAGCAGGATGGTGGTTCAGCTGGGATGCACATCTGTTCCCTTGCACTATGGTAATAGCAGCAATCCAAGGAGGGATTCAGAGATAGAGCTGTTTTGCTTAGTAAACTTTGATGGGTACTATCTGCTGGGTAAACCTTATTCAGTGCACTTTTCCAATCCTTTCAGATTTTAGACATTCTCTGGAGTGACCCCATGCCTCAGGAGGGCTGCAGAGTAAATACGGTGCGAGGCGGTGGCTGCTACTTTGGGCCTGATGTGACAGGGAAGATGCTTGAGAAGTACAACTTGCAGTTCCTCATCCGTTCCCATGAGTGCAAGCAAGAGGGCTACGAGTTCTGTCACAACCGGAAGGTCTGTGAGGGGGGGGCGGCATACTTGGGTTTCCACCCGGCTGCAGGGTGGGGGTTCTGTGGTGGCTTGTCTCAGCTCTGTATTTCTTCCAATGGAGCTTTGTTAAGTGCATACAGAATCATTGAACAGCCTTACTGGGAGTTCTTGAAGTGTGTTCCCAGCTGAGGTCTTAGGTCGGGACAGTCTGGAGCCACCTACTCTCCTGGGAGCATCTGTTGTGCAGGCAAAGCACGTTCTTGTGCGTGGTAGCTCAGAAAAGATCTGAACCCATCTGTGCCATTGGCCCCACTTAACGCAGCTGTTTCTGGCTATGACGTACACAAGGGTGTTACTAAGCTGCTGCAGCAATATTTTGCTCTCAGAAAAATCAGGGTCACTTCAGTGACTTCAGCAGGGGCTCCTGACTCCGCTCACTGCAGTGGAGAGTGGAATTTTGTCGGGAGAGTACAGTGAAATCGCAGAAGCCCAGCGTGTGGCCAGATCCACCTGAGACCAGTGTCGCCCTCGAGGAGCTCACACCTGTAAGGCTTCCAGGCCAGCCACCACCTCGCTCTTCCTTTTCCACATAAAATGTGGTGCTTTCACAGTCTGTTACCTCCAGATAGGATCGGTTGTGTTGTTTTCACTGATATACGTATATATAATAGCTGATGTGTGTACTGACTGTAAATGCCTCTCTTTTTTGGGGGTTAGGTGCTGACCATATTTTCAGCCTCAAACTACTATGAGATTGGCAGCAACAGGGGAGCCTACGTGAAGTTGGGACCGGACCTCGTCCCCCATTTTGTTCAGTACCAAGCAAACAAGACGGCCCACACTCTCACTATGACTCAAAGGCAAGGCTTTCTGGTTGCTCTGTATTCGCCAAGTTGAAATTCCAAAAAGGAAAACTCTCAAAGCTTTGGGTGGGAGCTTTGAGAAAGTTTGACTCCAGAGCTCAACTTTCACAGCTTGATTTACTAAATAATAGTGCTAGAGGAGGATTCAAGCTTTGTGCAGAAATTACTGGGGGAGGCTCAAGGGTTGAGGAGGGAACGTCACAAAATTAGAAGGAGACTCTTTTTTTTTTTTTTTTTTTTTTTTTTACAGACTTGCAGATTTTCCAGCTTCTCTTTTTAATGTCATGTTTTAACTTTTGACCCTTGCTGAGATTCCCTTCTGCTTTGTTACTTCACAAATTGATGCAGGGACTCACCGTATCAGCTGCAGGGAAATGTGCTCCAGGCATGCAGTGCCTTGTCACGAGCACTGAGATGCAGCCGTAGCTGTGCCGAGCAGTTGTGTCAGGGTCTGGGCATTCCATGGACAGGCCAGAGGACTGGGAAGGTGCAGCTTCTCTTGCGCTTCGCGGCAAGTCCTTAATGTGCTTCTCTCTTTTCTGCATCCTCCAGAATCAGCAGAGTAGAGGAGTCAGCCTTCCGAGCCTTGCGGGAAAAGCTCTTTGCTCACACCTCAGCCCTCATCAGCGCGTTCAAGGTGTACGATAAGGACAATACGGGTAAATCTGAGCCGAGGGACACTCAGGTTAATTCCCTGGAGGGACAGGGTTGAAGCAGCTAAGCTGAGCATGTGGCGGGTTGGGAGGCTCCGCACTGATAGTTGTCAGTGACTGTCACAGGGGGACGCTGTGTCAGACCTTGCCACAGCGTTGGTCTCATTTGCTGTTATTCAGTGTCTCTGCTGGGAACCTGTTAATGTCTCAGAGCAGCATTATAATAATGGGGTGATTAGCCGCATACGTAGCGATTTAGGCTTGGTTCTAGGAGAACCCTTTGGAACAGGAGTATCGATGAAGCATTGGAAAAGATGACCTGGAACATGTCTGTCATGTGTCACTTGGGAAGGGCTGGATGGTCTCTAGAGCTCCTTCATCCCTGGAGTCTAAAATCACTGGGAAGAGGAAAGCGAGGGATGTTCCGTGGCAGCTGCCTGTCCGAGCCTTAAGGAAGGAGCTGAGAGTTCATAATTCTCCGGCTGCCAGGAACGTTCTGCTGGTGCAGCGCCTGACACGTGTTGCTGAAGTCTGTCCATTTGTGGGCTGGTTGGCAGAACTGCTTTCCTGCTTACTTCCCTGACAGCAAAATTGCTCACCAAGTCCACTTCAGATGTTACAGCAGCTGCAAAAGTAGGGGCTTTTCCATGTTCCTGGGTTACTGAGGAAGTACTAGTGCAGTTGTGTAGGCCATGATCTGCAGTGTCAGCCTGGCTGTAGGCTACAAATTTATAGTGCAATATCCAAAGTTAGCGTCTTTCCGTTGTTCAGATGTTTGCAGCCTCACAGACTTGATCTCTTGCAATGATCCAAAGCTAGCTGGGGCTGGGAGGGAGCAATGATTTCACTTGCACCTGCGGTGGCTGACATCCGTACAGCCATGTAGGATTTTTTCCTGTACTGAAGTGCTCAAGTGTGCCATGAAGAAATGCCACTGTTGCAGTCAGCGGCATGGTAGAGCGGGTATGCGTACTGCTCCAGGCTTTTTTAGCCTTTGTGTGCTTTCAGCTCTCTGTCTCTGAGGTCTCCATGTCTCTCCCTTTTCTTTACAGGCAGGATCACGCTGAGCAACTGGGCGATGGCAGTGGAGTCAGTCTTGCACCTGGGATTGCCCTGGCGAATGCTGAGACCGCAGCTGGTGCGCAGCACGACGGACGGCATGCTGGAGTACAAGTCCTGGCTCGATGACTTGGCCGTGGAGCAGCGGAGCCAAGAGGTAAGGACTTGCCCTCTTCTGTCAAAGCATGATGCAAAGCAGCTCAAAATATCCCCAGCACGTGGAAGCAAGTATGGTATGAGAGGAGAGTGGATGGTTCAGACTCCTGTATAATCCAAAATCACACTGAAGTCGCTGGAAAAGCTTGCATGAGTTCAAGTAGTCCAGAGGCGTTCAGTCCATTCTAGAAATAGATGATGCACGCGAAATCAAAACCTAGAGGCAGTTTTTGGTGTGGGCTTTTAAGTAGGAAAACTATATTCCATTCTCTGAGTTGCAGTTTCTTAATTACACCCAGCAAAACCAACTCTGCAGCGGTTAAAAAACGTATCCTGAGTCACTGTCTTAGCTGTTAGCCCAGAAAAGCTCTGTTTGGAAGCGACAGGTTGCTGATGTGCTACAATGCAGAGCTGCACAGGGGGTCCAGTCAGCACAAACCTGTTTCAAAAGTCTCACACGATGCAAAGTGCATTGCCGGCAAACTGTTGAGAGCAGTAAACATTTTTATTTTTGGGAACACCTGCAGTAACCATTGAGAGAAAGCAGAGAGCTGTGGGAAAGGGTAGAAGGAGTGTGACCGTGTTGTCTTTCAGCACATCCAGTCGAGCTTGCTGGAAGTCATTTACCGAAACAGATCCAACTTGGAGACCATATTCAGGATCATAGACAGAGATCATTCAGGTAAGCAGGGGTGTTGGTCACTGTGTTGCATTCCATTCTACTCCTGGGCTCCTTTTAGTATATACAATGACATTTTTATTTAATGGTTTGAGGCTTGAGTCTTTTTTCTCTCCTCAATTTGGGTTATTGTCTCAAGAGCTTCTGAAATGTCACTGCACACTTCCACAAGCATGACACATGGATTAGATACAGTCCAGGTAAAGAATTACTAATTATTTGTACTGGAGCAGTTTAGCAGAAGAAAAATTGCAATGAGAGCAATGACAGTAATGTAGCATACTCGGGATCTTGAGAGTTACCTGCTTTCAGGCAGTCATCTCCACTAAATTACTTCAGGGAAGAGAAAATACAACAGGTTTTGCCTTCTTCTGTTCTCCCAAATTGCGTTGCATCTTTTTCCTGCTTTAAGTTGTATTTTAGCCAGGGTTCTTCACACCAAGAAATGTAGTTGCAGCACAGGAAATGTAGATGATGAGCGATTTCTTTGCTTCCTTCAGGGTATGCAGGCAGCAGGGGTGGGATGAGACAGAGAGCCTGAGCAGGGGTCCCTCCCTGCACGCTGAGCGGGGACTGACTGGCAGCACTGCCCGTGGTGATCTTGCGCTGAGGTGGCTGTGCCTCCCTTCTCCACAGGTCTCATCTCATTTGAGGAATTCCACCAAACCTGGAAGCTGTTCAGCTCCCACATGAACATTGAACTCACGGATGACAGCATCAACGACTTAGTGCGCAGCATTGATTTTAATAAGGATGGCAACATCGACTTCAACGAGTTCCTAGAAGCCTTCCGCCTCGTCAAACAGTCACAGTAGTGAGAACCTGGTGAGGGTTGACACGTCCAATGCCTTGACTTGTCTGTGAAGCCAGGGGGACTGCTTCCTACGTAATGGCAGAGCGTGCCTGCAGATGCAAAGCAGGGAAAGGGAAGGCAGGTACCTGTAGCACTTCTGGGTTGAAAACAGAGACCTCCGTAGCCAACAGCCGTGACCCACTTGGGGAAGGTAATGGGTAAAATAGATAAGCTGGACTTCAGTTCTGACCATTTTTGAAAAGGAGCTGTGTTTGAAGTAGAAATTCCTGCTCAAAGGGAAGATGCAACTTAGTTTCTCTAGTCAGTGCATGTGAGGAAACATTCTGGGTCTGTTGAAGTGTAGTAAAATGGAAGTCAAGCTACTTCTTGTAGGCAGTGTTTTAAAGATGTAGCAACTGATAGAGCACAGCTTTCCTTTTAATAAACCTTTTTTTTCTACATTGCTGCTTCTCAACTGTTCATGCTTGCCCTCGTTCTTCAACCCCCTTAGCAGCAGTGCTGTTTCAGTGATACTGCCTACTTCCCCTCTGTTGTTCCTTTGCTGTGATAAGTTTGTTCTGTAAGTTCTAAACACATGCAGTGGAGCAACACTTGGATAAAACTACCTCAAACATGTGCAACTGTCTCTAGTAGGGGGCTTTTTTAATAACTGTATTTGAGACCAGTTCTTTTCCAAAGGCCAGGGTAGTAGTTTGAGTAGCCCCCTGCTAGAGTGCCTATGCTGCATGTTCAAGAGATTTTTTTCAAAACATGGTACAATTGCAATTTAAAAAGGGGTGAAGGGGTTCACCTATTTATCTTGAACATGCAGTTCCACGCATGCTTTTTTCAACTGTAATGGAACCACGCTTCCAAAAATAAACTCTCTCAAAAGCACAATACAGGCTCCGGCATGCTGAGGCTGTATTTCTACTTTTCTATCTTTCAAATGTTATGAATGTGGTGGGGTGGGTTTCTATTTTTGTGTGGCTAATGAACCAAAAGGATTCCATCTCTGCTATGATTGAGTTGTTTTTCCTATTGCAGAGAATAAGGTAGGTTTTTTTCAGTGACTTTTGTAATAAGGGAAAAAAAAGCGACTTTGGGGGACAAAAAAAAAAAAGCTGTCTCTCCAATGCATGCAGTAGCCACCTGCTCAGGTCCCAGGTAGGATCTAAGGGACGTGACCTTGTATATTAGTTTGGGGACTGCTGCTGCCAAGCAGCTCTGTGGCATCGCATTTGATCGCCTGTTACCTGCAGGAGAGTGAAGTGCATTAACCTGGATTTGTTAGCAGTTTCACTGCTTTGCTGATGTAGCTGGGAAAGAGCCAACACCATGCACAAGGTATTACAAAGTCAGACTGAATTTATTACTCTCCGGCAATTAAAAAAAGGCAGAAGACAACGTCTAGACATTCTGTTGTTATTTGAGGGGCAGCAAAGCTTTGTATAATTCACATATGTAAAGTGATAAAAACGTAACCTTCAGATCCTTGCAGTCCAAAGGAAGGACAGAAACTGGAAACATAGACTTCCTGCAGCTTGCCCCAGTAATCTACTGGTATTGCAGAGACTGACATAGTTACAGCAACATCGATATCTGTAATGATTTAAATTAGCTGTTTACATAAAGTTGATACGTGATTGTTTTGACAAAAACATGGAAGCAGGCTAAGCTTTCCACAAACCAAGTCACAAGTGGAACAATTCTCTCTGCACTGCATTTCTAGGACCAATGCTGTTGTAAAAAAAGGAAAAGAAAAAAGAAAAAATGTACAATAGTACATATAGTTTTATAGTAAACCAGTATCTGAACAGATTCAGTTTTCCTTCTTTTATTAAAGCATATACAGCTTTATAAAATATAAACCTTCCAAAGGTCAAGTTCAAAAGCTTAGAAGAGGCTTTGCTAATTCTAAAGATAAGAGCCAAAATACCATTGCTCCTAGGAGATACGTGTTTTATTTTACCTCAACAGTTTTAGCCTTGGAAGGTGAACCATGAACTCGAGTAACATGTTCTGTGTAAGCCCAGCAGCATCCACCATGTCAACTGAAGACTCCTCCTCTGATGGGAATGGTCTCGTTCAGCCCGTGTTCTATAAGTTTGATGTCCTCCAAGTCATCCTTTATAATGCTAATTAGGTGACTCAGGCCTTCTTGCTGCTGCTTCAGATGCTGCAGATAGTTTAAAAAACCAGCATGAGCATAGTTCCACTTCACAGATTTTAAGTAATATTTCTCAAAGGTGCCACGTCTGGTAGCCTTGGCACATCGAAAAGCCTGGCACAATTTCTTTTGGAAGAAGGAAAACCAGCATTTTCTGCACTAATAGCCTAACTGCAGAGAGTGGCTTTGTGCACCACGTTGATGCACTGTCATTGAGAACAATAAAAAGGACTTCATCATCAAACAATTACAAAAACATGACATTCTAGATCTATCTCCCAAGTTAGTGCAGAGCTGGCTTAAATTATCAAGTTCAAACAGTATCCCAGGCTTCTACCCAGTAATACTTACTTGCTTGATTTCTCTTAAGAGGTCTGCATCTATGTAATAGCGCTCTTCAGCCCTCACTGCTCCAAAGTGGTTTTGCATCCTGATTTGGGACATGAGCTCATTCAGTCTGCCCTGGGAAGAGAAACAGGCTTAAATCAAAACACAACTCATTTACATCTGTCAGAGCTCCAGCATGTACCTCAAGTCACCAGGGCAGGAAGCGTTGACACCAATCCCATTTTTAGGTTTGTTTTTTTTGGAAGACATGCAAAGGGCAAGCAACTCCAATACTTTTAAAAATACAAAAATACTTAAGTGTGTATCAGTCATGAAGCAAAGAAAGAGCCTCATTCTGCAACCTCGTAACACTGCTGGACTTCCCTTCGGAAAGCTTTCCACAGCGACTATATATGCATGGTTTGGAAAATTTACATTCTTTTGTGAGGAAAAACAGAGTTGTTGGCAAAGTTCTATTAACTACCCACCTTGAACTGCGTAGGTGCATTAAGTTCACACTGAATTGTATCTAACTGTACACGAAGCTGCTCTTCTTCTGCTTGAATGGCATAACCGCTTTTCCTTTGGATCTCCTGCTTTATTAACACCTATAAAAGAAACCTTTGAGGTTCATTAGAGAAAACTTTGCCCACTTCTTCCCCCACCAGCCCATCCACAAGTCTTTTAGCCCTTCCTCCAGCATTCTCTCAGATTTGTTCTGTTGTTTAGTCTGCCGCTCTGGGCAGTCCCATGGCTTCCGAGTAAGAGAGAGAGAAGGTTCCCACAGCACTAAGACATGCTGCACCCCTGCTACTTAAAGCAATATCATTTACATGAAGCCAGAATTTCATTTTCAACACTGGCCACGCACAAGACTGCACAGGTCATCCTGCCCCCTCTCAGTGTGCCTTGTGGCACTAGACTGTGTGTCAGAACGAGTTATTTAGACCATCCGTGTTACCTGTAGCGTTCTATGAGAAAGCGCCATCAGTTTCCTTTTGTACTGTGCAATTTTTGCCATAGTTGTTGTTTGGTTTTTCTGCAGTTCACTGATATCTTCTGATATTATCTGCAGAGGAGATGGAGTCAGTTGGAAGTCATAAGAGTTTCTGATAGCAGAACACATTAGTCCCAATTTGAAACCGGGAGTTTCAAAACACTCCTTGGTCCAGCAACTTAGCGTCCTCGCCAAAGACGCTTGCAGAAAGCTTTTTGCTAGACCCCTACTGTTCTGGTTTCTATTTTCATATCCAACCAGGATTTTCATAAGGCATCAGAAAAGTGGGTGCCCAGTCTGTGCCAGTGCAACTTAATTCAGCTGGTTTGAACTAGCCTATAACAACACAGCAGGCTCAAACCTGATAAAAACTAAGGCCAAAACATACTGGCTCAGTTTTTGGTCAAAATATATAATTAAGGAATGTATTAAGAAATAGTGATAGAGAGCGGCAGCCCCATGTACATAGCTCCAGTTTCAGTTTTCAACACACAGGAGGCACAGGGGGAGGCTCATTTAATAGGAAATCCTTTGCAAACAGCAAGCAGTCATGGTAAAGGTGAGAAACCTTACATCTAATCGAGTTTGATGCTGTTTGGTCATCTGATCTTGGACCTTCAATCTTCTCAGCAGTTCCTTGAAACCCACCATTGGCACAGGAATAAGCCTGCAAGAATACAAATACTTCTTACAACACATTTTTATATTGGAAATGTGGTATGGATTAATAATTATTAATATAATCTAAAGTAACAGATGATCTTGGTCTATTATAAACTAAGATAATACATAAACACATCTTGTTTTGCTAAGTTCTACAGCCCTCACTATTCCTAACAACCTGTTCCTTTTTCATAAAGAAATCAGCCTAAGTTATCTGTAACCACTGGAGGGTACAAGGGTACATCGCTTTAAAGCTGCAGGAATAAAGAGAAAAAAACCTCATGGTTGCAAGAAAACCGTCACAATAGCTAGCCCATATAATGGAGGACACCACAACTTAAAGTAATGCAAGTAAAGCTCTTTATCCTGACAACCTTTAAGTGCCTAAATGGGTAAAGGGATTAGACAGGCATTTCTAGTAATCCTCACTGCTTCAAATGAGATCAGCACTCGACAAAGTTATTCTCTAACAAGTTTCTTTCAAGTTACCTGAAGGATATTACACAAATTAGATATTTCTCCCCTTTCCAAGTCTTTTTGTAATACTCTGTCTGAGTATTAGACTTACTTGTCAGGATCAGGATTATCAACTTTGGCTTGTTCCCATATAATAGGATCAACACCTTAAAAAAACAAAACAAAAAAGTTTTTACTGTAGATAGAGCTGAATAGGTATCACATCTGACAGCTGTTAAGCAGGAAAAAGACTAGGAAATACACAAACCCTAGGACTATGCTAACCTGAATGACTGCTATGCAGATTAAGGTTAAGTAAGTAAACAAGGGTAGTTCTTAAAAAGTCTTGGTCCTGGACTGCGGCAGTAAGTTCAGTCCAAAAGGCTGTCAAGCACTTCTACTGGTTTGAAAGGAACAACCCACAGGTGATCAAATCAGACAATCCATACTTCGAGGGGAAAAATTCCTATTGTTTCCACTGTATGCTACACTTGGGTCATCTTTCCTCTTCAAGTTGCTTATCGTATTAATAAAAAAAAAAAAATTAAAAATTAAAAAAGCAATTGAAGTACCAAACCAGTTGGCAAAATAATCCCAGTAGGGATTATCATGGCTCCTGACAGGGTTTGTCTAAGGATTTCTTCTGTTGACAAAACAGTTGCTTGTTTTGCATTAACTGCTTCATCGGGTAAATACATAAAATAAAAGCAGCCTAATTGTACATGTACATCACGATGCCAGTTACTGTATTCTCCAAACCTCACCGCAAGTCAGCTCAGTGTATAAAATGCACATACCTAGGCATGCTAGGAAAAAAACAAGACAACACTGATACGGAAGCAATTGACTTTCTGATCAGAGACATGCAAAAAAGAAAGAAAAATAAAAGTACTGGTAATTTAACAATTTCAGGCCAGCTTGAAGAGGAGACCAGAACACCCAGCTACCATAACATTCTTCACTGCACAACGCTCCAGGTCATTCTTCATAAAACATACTATCTTCATACCAAAACTCATCTCTCGAGGTGTGACTGCTTCTCTAGAGCTCAGCACTAACACCTCTTCTTGCACACCTTACTGCACCGATTAACAAGCTGCCTTATGATACACCTCCAATATTAAAGAAAGCCAACTTGCTTCTGCAGATCAACTACTTCTCCACAATGCTGCAGCAGTTTGAAAACACTGCTGCTTGCCTCCGATTTTTCTGCAAGAGCAGGCCAAGTTCTTTTTGCAATCCAGACACAATAAGCTTTGCTGTGGTTTTGAACGCTACAGAACACGCTACATACTGTCTGCTGGAAACCACAGGCTGCTCTCCTTGACCCACTGCAGCTTCTGGACTGCAGGTGCTACATGGGATACTGCATAGACAGAGAGTAAGCTACAATTATCCTATGAAATGGCATGAACAAAACTTCTCTTAAAACAAAGCTGTAGATGTACTTTCTGTGGCCACATATACAGGCAAAGTGACCCCCCTGAAAAGTAGGAAGTGAATATAGGATATGATTGTTCTGATATTTAACTTTTTTTTTTTTAAATTGGACAAGTCAAAGTGATTTATAATGGCTAAATCATATAGTGTGGTGTTGCCTGGCATATTACTGATAAATCATAGCTGTCTTGCTGGACTACATTACACTTCAGTGGGAAAACTGGCTGTAATTAAAACAACTACATCAGTATGTCAGAGTGCTTTGGAAACTCTCGTACTTAGAAAAGGTGTTTCCAGTGGGCCGACAGCTGCATTTTTCCTAGAGACCCAAAAAAGCCACAGCAGAGGCCCAACTGTGCCCCCATGCAGCCCCAGACCACGTACCGGCAGGAGGGTTCTGCAGGAGCTGTTTGACTTGTGCTGGGGAAAGCTCCGTTCTGGTCATGGAGAGGCTGACCCCCAGCTGCTGTAGGGACGATTTGATGTTGGCTTGTTCAAAGTGGGCAGAGAGGGTTGTTGCGGGAACTCTCCTCGAAGTGCCGTTGGGCGAGCGCTCAACAACGTAAATGATCACTTCTGTCCTGGGCAAGACAAAATGTGTACTGTCAGAAAAAAGGTCGGCAGCATATAGAAACTAACACAAAAAAGAACAACCCTAAATCAAAGTTACTACTTCTCCCAGCTGACTGCTAACTTCCTTGAGCTAACTGAGATATAAAGTACCAGTTAAAGGCAGGCTTTGACACAGCAAGGCCGAAACAGAGAAGCTATAAATACCCTACAAAATTACATTTCCCCCGCCCAGTTTTAACAATCATATTATATGGTGATACTAGTACCACATTAAGAACAACCTAAAACCTTTGGTCTTTAAAACAGAAAAAACAAACTGTGGGACAGTAAGAAGCAGAAGTGTCCGTGTGCTGCATGCTTCAGCCAGACTAGCCTGAGGCCCCCAAACAAGTCAAAGCAGACAGCGCTCTGACATGAAACATGCAGAACAAGGCAGCTCAACTAGCCTTGGAACAGCTTTCCCACTGAAACAAACGTTTGCAATATGAAACGCTGCAGGGACCCTATTACTATACACCCCGATGCCCTTGCACCTTATGCATGAGCAAGTGAAGAACGCCTCATAGCTGCTAAAATACTACGTATTTATCCCACCCTCATGGTTAGCATCCCCGTCTCCAACTTTTGCTGCTGAGCAGGGTCTGGAGAAGCCTATTTCCTGAAATGAGCTGAGGTGCTCAGCTGCGCGCTCCAGCAACAGCAAGTAACATACACGGGAAAGATACTGGACTAAATGCCTTAAGAAAAAGCAACACAAGGGAATGAGACACGAAATCGTACTCAGGACGAGGAGGTCTAAAATCAAGAAGAAAGGGAGACAGACTAGACTAAGTGCCAGCCCTGTATAACATGCAATACAGGAAAAAAAAAAAAACAAAACAAAACGCAAAACTGGGTAAAGTTCACATACTGGTCATCTGGCATCGTTTTAACACCTTCTACGTTGACGGTGAGGGTCTGGTTTCCTCCCAGAATCTTGTGTAGTGATTCTACAAGCTGCTGCTGCTGGCTTCGAATATCTACTTCTTTTCTGTTGAAGACCAAGACCAC
>BOSO01016279.1:39000-50142 GCA_018403395.1 Gorsachius goisagi
CTCATTATCTAGTACCTCAGCAACACCCAGACTTCCAGCATCGATACATCTTCAAACCTTCTAATTAGCCTTGCATCAGAATTGTGTACATTACCTGGAAAAATACTGTTAACAGTAACAATATCTGGTTTAACACTCGAGAGACACCCACTCAGCAAGTCCAATAACTGCTTCAGAACTGATTGTGGGCAGGTGAACATTTCCATACCTTAAACCTGCAGAAGGGGTTTTCTTGGGTGAACTCCACTGGAGCGATGTTATTGTTGAAGTACCCTTTGCCTGTTCCCCAGAAGGCCTGAAGCTGGTTCCATTTTGCCAAAATGGCATCTCTCTCATCTCCTAAGAGTGTCGGAGCTGAGAGGGCACTGGCTGTATTGATGAGCTGGTTTGACTGGGCAGGTGTCTGAGCCGGCTGGCTGAACAAGCCGCTTCCTAATGCTGTGCAAGATGAAGAAAAACAAATTAACTCCTTTACCAACCAAGACAGACTCGCTTGTTAACACGTACCATCTGCGCATCATCATGTCTTTTCACATTTTGAGAAGCAAAATATACAGAATAAATAAATCACTATTAGATAATGTTTTTTTAAAAGGGTCCTTTTACACCCAATCTTCATCAGCAACGTAAGTTCTTGAATGCTGAGTTAGAAGAAAATATTAATTCTTTTTTTCTTGAAATGAGACTTCTATATTCACCCATGACATCATCTGGCACCTTCGATATCTAAATCCGAAGAGCAGATTTGTTATTAAAAATTCAGTGGACTCAGATCCTGCAGCTTGTCATTATCCACCTCACATTTCAACTAAACCCAATGCTGTTGTTTTTCTCCCCTTTCCAGTAATGCCACGACTGCCAACATCAATTCTGTAACTACTCTTTCTACCACTGCCAAACCAAAGGGGTGAATATTGTTGTCGGAAACTCACAGGTGAAGCTCAGAAACTTGCTTGAGCTCTAGTTTCAGAAAAAGTAAGGGCTGCAAATGCAGGCATTTCAGAAGCCAAGTTTCTGAGGAGTCTCCATCAATCAAGAGGTAAGCGTAACAGCCTCTTTTCACAATATAGTTCTGTCCCACTACTTGTGCGCCAGTTGCAGTCTTATGTTTTCGTTGCTAAGGAAGGAGTACATCAAGAGAAGGCCATACTTACTGGTCTGTTGCTGCTGGGTACCAAAGCCTCCAAAGCCCAGCCCAGTTCCCAACCCACTACCCAAACCGGTTCCAGTTCCTGTGCCGAAGCTAGTACCAAATCCAAAGCCTTTGTTCTGGGTAGCACCAAAGAGTCCTGGGGAAATAAGCAAAGAATTACTGAGAAAAAGAGAAGAATAGTACCTTTGGAATGCAAAACATTATTGTGAAGGGCCGATGCCCTACTGTTCACTCTAAAGCAAATACATTCAGACTTGTGCTCTCTTACCGCTGGTGCCTGTATTGGTGGGAGCAGAAAAACTAAATGCTGGTCCCGCAGTGGTGGTAGTTGTCCCAAATCCTCCAAACGCTCCTAACAAACAAAGTTTCCAAGTAAGGCAGACGACACACTGTGAGCGGCAGCTCTGCGTAACATGACAACAAACCGCACGTTTGAGGGGTGTTATGAGATGTTGACAGATGGATGTATTATGTTACAAGCATGTAGTTCACATTGATCATGGGTATCGAGTTCATTGTCTGAGGAAATGGGGGAGAACATGAACCAGAAAGCCAATACATCTATGGTGTGTCAAGAAAGCAAATAAAGCAGCAGTTAACTAACGTCCTGTTCCTTTACCAGCATGACGTGCTTTCCTTAGTGACAGACACAACTAATAATAGTATTTCTTTGATTCATTCTGAGGAATACCTCTAGTCAATGTTGTTGATAAGTGTTTAATAAACAATCTGATGTTGTGTGAGCTTTTTAAACATGCCTAACCTCATCAGAGCAAAACTAGAAACAAAGTAAAGCCTGAGGATAGTGTGCACACTATTGCTGTGCTTACATGAGAATGCTGTCGCAGCAACGATTTCTTTCTACACACAGGTAAAGTTCTACAAGGTGGGTTGTTTTTAAGCCTAGTTTCCCAATCGTCATCCCCATTGAATCTAATGTTGAGGTTCAACCACTATCAGAGGAAGATGGATGCAAAAGCAATCAGCTTTCCACAGATTTTCAGGACTACCAGTGACTGGCTAGCAGGGGACCTAAGCAAGGGCCCGAGCTCCACCGTGCCAGATAAAGCTCCAAGAAACCCATCTTCCCATTTGCCCCCTTGGAAGAGGTGCCCTGGTACAGGGCAGCTGTGCCGAGACAGGTGCCACAGGCTCGGGCAGCCTCCCCAGGGCATGAGGCTGCACAGGCACCGGGTGCCACCACACCATCTCTTTGCTACGGTGGTGCAAATGCACCGTCGGCCCAAGGGGCAGCCTCGGGACGTCTGACTAGCCCTGAAGAACCAAGTCTCTCCATTTCAAGCTGTTTTTACATGAACTCAAGTGAAGAAAGACAGTCTGCTACAAAGGATTTGTCAAAGAGATGCTGCCACAGCTAAGGAACTCACGCGTCAATAGCAAAAACAAACTAACAAAAAAGTTCTCTTTAGACTACACTTAGGGTCCTCTTGTATACATACAAAATAAAAAGCTTAAACCAAAGCTGACATGCAATAGCATTTTATTTTCATTCAGCAAACATCTTAATGCAAGTGGATGTAAGAAGTCGTTCCCTGTTCAAGTTTCAGTCCTACCAGCGAATGAAAAAGCTTAGCGGGAGTACCACCAAATGACGCCTTTTTTAGGTAGTTTTGTACTCACAGCAAATCAGCAAATTTAGTCATCTTTTCTTGAAAAAGGATCTAAGAGAGCAAATTGCTAAACAAAATTAAGTATCCGAGTTCTTGAGTAGTTCAAATTCAGCTAAAGAAATAGTGTTCATTTCAAATAAAAAGAAAATCAGAAACCTCAAGTGCACAAAACAGGTAAGAGTATGCTAACACAGGGAGCAATGACACTGTGGAATGAATATAATTCCTATACGAGCAGCGGCAACGAGACCCCACAGGCTAATTCTACACGAGTAAAAGCATTATAAATCCATACAGTTAAGCATTTTTGTACGAAATGGAAAAGATTTAACTTTAAATTATATCAGTCGATCACTCAGAACTGATGGCTCTGCATGGGGCCATGAACGGTTTTCTTAATCAGTTCCCAGCACGCGCACCACGCACCAGACCCTCCCAGGAGCGCCGAGAATCTCTTAACGAGAGCCTGGGATGCGTGCTATTTCAGCATGCGGAACTGTGTTTAGGAAACAGAGAGCACAGCGAGGGCTGTTCAGTTTGTGCTGATCGTATAAAATTTGTTTCTCCACAGAAACCATTGAGGTGTAGTGCATTCATGACAGCCAACGGAAGGCCAATGAGGAGACACAGGGGAAGATGAAAAACATGACTGCAGTAGTCCAAGAATCTCACGTCAGGAAACGTGGTGTTACGGACCAGGTTCTGCGATTGTCTGTGACTGCCCGGATCCGAAGGGAGAATTGACATTGCCATTTTGCCAGGTAATCGTGGCTCAATTTCAGACTGGGTCAGACTGGCAGGTTACCACAATTCATTTCCGTTTCAGAGACTGAGTATTTGGTACATGGTCATTTTTCCTCAACAGCTATTCCTTAAGAATTTAACAGGCAAAAAACCCTACAAGCCTATGGCTCTCAAACCCATTCCACTTTCAGAGCTTTTCACTCCAGTCTTCACTGGATATGACGATTACTACTAAATACAGATTCTCAATTAGGAACGTAATTCTTGGACCCCTGCTATTAACATTTATTACAGAACAAGTATTTATGCATTATCTACCTGCACTTGCCAGACTGTTACCAAAATTGAATGGTGGAGTTGAGGTAGTGGAAACACCGAAATTCCCAATATTAAAATTCACTGCAGGATTAGCAGTTAATCCGAAACCCCCAAAATTAAACCCACTGGCAGTGGAGTTTGTAGTTTCAAGCCCACCAAATCCTGACAAGCGGGAAGCAGAAAAAGAGCAAGGTAACATTAGTTCTAAGTAAAAGGCAGGTTCAGGAAAGAAAAGCTACAATATTTTTCCATCTCCATGGATAAGACAGGCATAGTTAAAAACGAGAGTAAGACATGAACTGGCAATAAACATACACAAGGACAGTTAAAAGCTTTCTGTTTAACCCACTCTCCCTACATCACTGCTGTAAGCATGTTATTTTTCGACTATACTGCATATAAAGCAGCTAACATCGTTCCCATCTTATTTCAAAACTAAACATGATAACATCCATGTGATCCAACATTCCCATTAAGAGTGATTTTTAACCGCCTAAGATTGCTCAGTACAGCTGCATCTGTACTAATGTAACTGACAGTAGCATAATTATTTCATAAGCTATCAGGAAGGCAAGAACAAACCATCCTCATGCTAATACCATACCCGCACATGAGCGGCGATAGCAGAATAACCACAAAATACAACTCCAGCAGCTGAGGCACCACGCGTGCCTCAAATAATCCGGGGCAGTTTATTCAAGTTATAACGGCACAATCTGTCCACTCCAGCGCCTGCCGGTGACTTATCAGAAGCATCCAAGTTTTTCAGCGCTAAGAAAAAGGGGCTAATACTGCATCTCCCCAATTCCCTCCCCAGGAGTAGCCAAGAACAGATTGATGCTAGACAAACAGACAAGGGGAAGTCCTGGGGTGTGATCCAAGAATTCCCTCTAATATTGGGCTGCGAGCACAATAAACCTTGAAACAGTACGCAAGCCGTTATCTTTTATTTTAAGATGGGGCTAGAAAGCCTGTGTCTAAAGCAGGCAGAGTGAAAGCCCGCAGAGTACAGCTCAGGCTCACTGCAGTGAAGGTGAGCCCTGCCCAAAGGGCTTAATCAGAGCATCTATGCAACGGCCAACAAAGAATTCTTTTACTAAGCAAGAGTAAGGAAGGCTCCGGCTTAGATTTCCCCAAGAGCGACAGTCAATTGACAACAACAAAACTAAGAGGGGAAAAAGTCCTTCTTGCTTTACAAGTTAAACATTGTCTTTTCCATCGCCCCAAAATTAACTTTCAAGAGCATCTCATCCAAACAGGCACACTGCTGCAATCAAAAGCCATGATCCGAGTGACCTGGCAGCAATAACCGGGCACCACCGTGCATCACCACATCACAAGCGCCTTAAAAGCAACCGACTCTTTCTTTCGGCAGGATCACCCTGGACGCTTCCCGACACGGACCCGCCACCACTGCACAGGAGCTGTTCTACACGGGAAGAAGGAAAAAAAAAACCCGAACAAAACCCGGTCGGCACGGTTGGGGACAGCGTTTGACCGAAGGCGGGCGGGAGAAAGCAGCGCGGGGGCTCGCTCGCATCTCACCGGCTCCGCCGAGAAGCGAGAAGAGACGGCCACGCCCGGCCCAGCCGAAGCCCCACCGTGGGCAGCTCCGGACGCAGCGGGGACCGGCGGGGGGGACCGGGCGCCCCACCACGGCGGAGGGGGCTGCGGATCGCCCTGAGGGGGGGGGCGCGCGTGCGCCCGGCCGCCGCTGAGGGGGCTGCGGGTCTCATTGGTCGGGGGGCACGCGCACCCGGCGGCCGCTGAGGGGGCTGCGGGTCTCATTGCGGGGCACGCGTCCCCCGGGGACGCTCCGCACTCACCGGTCGGGTTGGCGGTCCCGGCGCCCGCCGCCGCCCCGAAGTTGAAGGCCATGAGCTGCTCGTCAGCGGGGCCGCGGGAGGCGCGTGCAACCCCCGGCGGGTCCGGCCAGCAACGAACCGCTCCGGCTTCCGGCCGCCGCCGCCAAGCGCTTCCGGGTATAGCACCACCTCCCGCCGCCAGGCGAGCGCCGAGCAGTGACGCAAACAGTGAGCGCCGCGGACTGCACCACTACGCGGGGCGGGGGGGGGGGGGGGGGACGGCCGGCCACCAGCAGCGAGTCCCCACCCCCGGGGGACAGCTAAAAGACGGGATAAGCAGCCTAAGCAGCTCTTCTGCCTGTACCAGGAGGAGCCGATGCCCTGATTGTGGTTTAATTGAGATTTAAATAAAACCTCGTGGGGAAAAACATTCTCGGAAGCGGGTGGCGGAAGGGAGACACTGGAGTGATTTAGCAAGGAAAGTGAGAGTGCAGGTGAAAGTGCTCTATCGCGTGAGAGCGGACAGCAAGGCCCGCCTCGGGAAGCCAAAAAGCTGCTGAAAAAGGAGGGGTCGGACAGGCAAAGGCCCAGGCACGGGATGAGCAGCCTGTGGGCCAGGGAACCGGGGCAGCCCCCCCCCGCCCCGAGCCAGCTCCCTCAGCAGAGGTTGAAATCAAGGCTATGGTCAAGGTTGACCCCCAAGGAAATTTGGGGCACGCAGACTGAAGAGCTTCACAGCGCCGGGCCGTGCTGACTGCAGTACCCACCCAGGCAGGGGTCCCCTTGTACCTGCAGGCAGAGGAAGACCCGGTTCTGATGGGGGCTCTGCCTTACAATGGATTCCACTCTTTCCCCTCATCCCTTTCCCAGCGCTGTTAATTTAGGGTCAGGTTTCTCCCACTACAGGACATGAGAGGCAACTAGGAAAGGAAATCCACTAGCCTCTCCCTGCGTGACGGGTTATTCCAGCAATGGGCTGGGGAAGGACACAAACAGCACAAAAGCAGTGAGGGGCTGTAACTCCAACCACACATCTGGCATGTAGAACTAGGGAAGAACAGCAGCATGTGGGGAAAAGCAGAGCAAAGAAAATTCCCAAAGTTTTCACAGAGTGTTATTTTCACCCTGGCCACCCACAAAACAACATTGGGGGTGGGGGGCAGATGGACAAAAGGAGACAGTTTCAGCCCACGCTGCTGAATAGAGAGGTTGCTCCAGACCAGCTCCTTTGAGACGACTCACTGTAGAGAGCTGCGATGAGCTTCTTGTTCCCTGGGCGTACACTTGCAGTTCTCACAGCAACAGGCAGGCAAATGTCCAAGGGGAGTCCTGCTCCTTGCCCGAGGTTTGGGATACCAGCTCTGCCCGCCTGCTGCGGCGAAGGTGGGGAAGAGCCGAAGCTGCAACTGTGATACTGTGAGGACCCTGGATGGTGCCAGGTGCTTTTTGCTCATACAGATGATAAATCATTGCAGTCCCCATGAAACTTCCTGGTTGGAACTGGCCCCAGATGAAAAAAAAAGTTGAACAAATCACCAGCTAGGAAAAAAACCCCAACCCAAACCAATGCAAACCCCAGTGCCTCTATTTACAAGAAAGTAATAAGTTGTTTCACTATCTAGATCTAAAGGAAATACTTCTCCATAGGAATATTATTTTAATTGGGGAAAAAATACTTTTGTGACTTTTTAAAACAAGTTTCCATTTGATAAGTATAAAAAGTGTTACGACTTCTCAAGGCCCTGTACATACCTTAATATGGGGGTGTGCTTTTATCCTGAACAGTCAATGTAACTGCCAAGTCTGCATTCACATGAAACCACGCAGCTGATGACTATGACGCAAATACCAGCGCAGAAAGAACACCATTTTTGTACCCTCCACCGTCAAGAACAGTGTTGTGTTGTGGTTTGTTTTTTTTTTAAAGTTGAAGAAAAAACCCCAAACCTTAAGAATAAAAGCCTCGCTAACATGCAAAGGGATCCTGCGCAGAGCAGAACAGTTAAGAGGTCTGTACAGAAAAGCATTCCAAACCATCGGCTGCTTTTTACCTGGTTACTACAGGCGCTCAACAAAGTTTCACTCAGTGGTTGGGATTAGTTGTACAAATCAGTTTTGTGAAAGGACCAATGACATGAATAACAAACAGTCAGTGCATACTGGTAATAAGTAGCGCGCAACACTTGACAGAGAAGACAATATTAGGCCTACAGCAAAATCGTCCGTTGTTCCTGGGCGGTGCAGGAGCCTGCTCTCTTTCTAGAAGGGTTCTTTGCAGCCCACACTCTGAAGGCCATTTGCAAATTCTACCCGTGTCGTTCCTGTAATGAATCAGGCCGTTTTATTTCCGCTGATATCGTGGTTATGATCGTCTATGGCTGTCAGTGCAGGTACAAAGAGAGTGCGGGGTTGAAAAAAGCAGGATGATCTCAAGCAGTTTTAAAATGTAGTTGTGAAGTTGTAACTTAGCTGGTAAGAAAAGTCTCCTCCCTTGATGACAGTGCAGATTCTCTTCCATCTCTATACCACAAAAAGTTATACTCGACGCGCTCGTTTCTCCACAGTGGACAACGCTGGGTAGTGGTACTTGGTATTAGGTCAGCTCTAATAGCTTATTCTCCCAACTCACATGTTAAAGAAAATCTACTAAGACGTCCTGATGAGTGGGGACCTTTCATCTTCAGTACTCTGAAAGAAAAAAAAAAAAAAAAATCGCATACAGCAAAGTTAAACAGGGCGCATTAGAGAGCTTCCGCAGTGGGGAAGCTGGATTGCTGAGACTCCAAACACGAAAGGAAAAAGCTCTTGGCTTCTACTTCTAAGAACAATTTCCTGTAAGAGAACCAGCACTGCACTAAAAAGCACCAGAGGGTGGGGGGCAGTTTGGGCAGGGACCTTGGGCTCACTGTAGCACTCGTGGGGAGGGGGATCACAGGAAGAGCTACAACTAGCTGAATTACATCTGTTTGCAGAAAAAGCAACAAAAGCAAGGCAGAGAAAACACAGAATGTAGGTGTTCCTTTGTAATTTTAATCCCTGTGCAGTGTTCAAGAGCATCCAAGAGAGGTGGTATGAAGGTATGCATGTAGGGAGGGGCAGGAATGCCTGGGACAGGGGCCTCAGGCAATGGGACGGTTTGGACTCTCTAGCTGAGCCTGCCAATCACACAGGCAGGCTCAAAAGCTCACAGGAAAAAGTACCAGTTTCTCTTGTAAAGGAATCAGTCCCGAGAGCATCTGCTCATGAAAGGCTTCCTGGGTACCCAGAGAAAAAAATCCAGAGGGAAGCCAAGAGGGCCAGAGATCAGCTGCTCAAAGCCACTGCTCGAGGAACGGAGGCTGCAGACCCCACCGCCAAAGTGCCGCCACTGCTGCTGCTACCATCACACCCCTAGTCCCGATGGCGATGCGATGGTGGTGGGAGCCAGGGACCCAGATGGGTCCCAGGGACGAAGACAAAGCACGTGCACGGTGTGGCTGGGTGCTCTGGAGGCAGGCCTTAAGCCACTTTCTCACACCGTTAAGAAGTATTTAGGAAACATCACACAAGCAAGACCACGCTAGGACCATAGCAACTACAAGGAGAAAGCAGCCTACTAGAGTACCCGCTCTGCTTCTCTAAGCAAAGGATCCACAATTTGTCTCCTCTGAACCCAACTGCCTTGCCTACGAGGGTCAAATTTGGGCATCAGCTTTCAACGTGACAACCTTAACACCAGGATGTCATCACGTGACAGAACTTTTCATAAACAGACGTAGAAACTAGTACTGTCTGGATAGAACTTCTGCATGCTGTTGTCTGTAAAAATTTATTTTTTCTTTGGCCATAAATTTGTGTTATGATTCTGAAAAATAATCAACTGGCACAACACAATTGTTTCTACTGAGAACACTGACAGATTGTCACTGACTAAATCTGTCCATCAAATACAGGTGGAATTTTGCCTCTATCCTTCAGGGTCCTCTAGACAGGCTGATTTTTTTTTTTTTTAACTACTGTTGGCAGGGGAATTAGGCACAGAAGAAGCGACCTGCCTTACCATGGTTCTTACATTAGCTCCATTCCTTTGCTTTGGTGCATTTATTCTGAGTCTATTAAAACGTCCCTTCCCTAGAAAGGTCATTTTAAACAAAAACAACATAAAAATGTTTGTGTGCAGAAAGACACTGAACAGGGAAAATCAACAAAAAGAAAATCAGATACAGACAGATGTACAGTAAGCACGGCCAAATTTATATGTTACTCACCTCTTCACTTACTCCCCGGGACCTGCACACGAGCGCAATGAAAACAATCCCAAAACCAATTCCTAGAGCCATGATTACGAAGGGGATTCCAGTTACAACACTGGCTTCCAGCAGGACGTGCTTGAGTTTGCTGGCAGATGCTTCATCAATGAGAACGCTCTGAGGCAGAGAGAGATGAAGAGAAAAAAAAAAGAAAAAATATTTATTTCTGTTCTTCCTTTACTTCACTGCTTTACTTTTGTGAAGAGTAGGGAAACAACACTCCCACAAGTCTCCATCTCTGCCTTATTACTTCTTGATATACTTTCCCTGTAAGAATTCTTAGCTCTCCTCGTGCGGCCAGAAGGATCATCTAGTCTGCATTTCTAAGAAAGTAGTGGGTTTTAACTCTCCCCTTAGGAATGGGATAATATAGGCCTGGAACAATAGTGTACATCATCAAAACTAGTCCCCTAGAGTCCTCCCCGAATCCAACAAATTCAGTGATTCAACTACAGCCCAGGAACATTCACAAAAGGCTACTCAAAAAAAAGCTGTGATCTTGTGAATGCTCGCCTCCGCACCTGCGCAGCCCTTTTCCTCATGGCCAATACCTCTGAAATTACAAGGACTGTCTGACTGAGACTGTTTTGCAGGGTTGAACTTAATGCTGTGGTCAACAAGCAGCAGGAGGATGTTAGTTAAGAAACAGCAACTTCTTACCTATCGCTGTATAAAACAACAAGAAAAACAGCAGTTTCTTTCCTGGTTAGCTCAAAGACCGTATTTTTGCAAACATAAACAAACCACAATGCTGCAAGGAAATAACAAAAATATTTACCTCGTTTATATACATCACTGGGAAAATTAGTGTTCGGATGTTGCCTGTTTCACTGTGTAAAAAAAACAACAGTTAAAAATAATGGGTTTACAGCTTTTCAACTTGAGGGTTTTGAAGACAGATTATAAGAGAAAACTGAGCAAGGAAACTGTCCCTTAGAAAACCTCTGGGCTGTTCCTTTTTATTGTCAGTTCTCACCTCCTTACGGGAATTGAATAATCTCCATCTCCAAGATGAGTAACAGATTCTTTTTAGGGGAGCAATGGCGTGTTTTGGGACTTGGTGGGGAGAGAACAAGAGGAATCCACGAGAGGCTCATTAATAACTGACTGAATGACAGATTTGTGCCAGTCAGCAGGAATGCTAAGCTAAGCTGAAGTTGAAGGTTACTCGTATTTGTAAAACACAGAAACGATTGTCCAAG
>BOSO01016279.1:50207-61160 GCA_018403395.1 Gorsachius goisagi
CACCGACTCTCCCAAGAGGATCAAGCAGATAAAATACTTCTTTTTTAATTATAACATATAGCCAGGCTGTGCCAATAAACATCAGCTCAGAAGCTGAGTAGGAAGAACAGCTATCACACAGCACTGGCGACGAATAAATCAACATGTCAGAAAGACGCAAGATGAAGGGAACGGCGTTTCTGCACAGCTGAGCTGCAGTTTGGGGACATCCCCTCAAACTGGAACACCCAGAAAACCAGGCAGAATCCACTTGCAACAAAGAAGAAATGGGACATTTAACTCGCGCGTTACTTGGGATCGTACGCTGTTCCCATGTGCAGGGTGGTACTGACTGCCAAACTCGCAGCACGAAGATTTCTCTTTTTCATCCCAATGCGGTCACAGGCAAGGTACTGCCCTCCAGCTGATCAAACGAGCCCTTCCTCCTGAGCTTCAGACAGGACTTGCCTGCTGCTGTGAGATTTACCACTTGCTCTGCTTTTTGTGCTTGTCAGGGCAAGGGCAGAGGCAGCCCTGTGTGGGGTCATGCCTTCATTTGGTTTTCACGTGACTGCTGCTGAGAAACAATGGTGACGACGATATTTTTGTCTCCTAAAAGCTGTGAAAAGGAGGATGGCATGTCCTCACTGCAGTGAGTAGCCACTCTCCAAATTCTAGCTGCACTCTACTCTGGCAGACCTTCTCTCCACGCAAACAAACCGGTGTGATCTAACTGATGCCATAACAAGCAACTCGTGGAACCTGTCCAGAACACCTTGCTTTTCTTGAATACTGTCTTTACTCTGCAGATGGAACTGCAAAATGTACTTGATCTGTCAGAAGAGAGGATACTGTCTCTTGTAACGTGAGATTTGACTGGATTTCTCTCTCACTTGCTCTCTCCAACCAATATTCCATCTGATCACTGCAGATAAATTAATTTTCAATATCAAAACAGATCTGAGAGATCCACCCGGCAGCAGAGAACACTTACAAAAATTCAGGTAATTTTCTGATGTGAACGTTGATTTGCATCCGCTTGGCTGCTTGCAGGACAAGCCCAGTCAGCTGGGGAAGAAAAGAAATCAGAGTGTCACGAAAAAAAAAAGGAAGAAGAAGAGTAAATGTGAAATAATAGGAACTGGGAGAATGCAACATAGTGTTTGCACTGGTGTGGACCTGGCAAGGCAAGACAAGACCCACTTAGTGTTGTTATTTATTTTCCTTCACCAAGATACTCTTCTAACTCATCTACCTACATTCCAGTCTGCCTCTTAATTAAGGGGATGTGAAGAGGCTGCAGCAGAGATAAGGGTGCCATCGCGCTGTGCTGTGCAAGCTTCCTCTTGGGCTACAGAGAGAGATCCCCTTTCTTCCAGATCCAGCTGTAGTTTTGGCAAAGGCCGCCACCTACAGCTGTTTGTTCTGCTTCCTCAGTACTGTTGCAGAGACTCTGCAGTCTCAGCCACAAGATAAACCCTTCTTTCTAAAGGGTGAAAACCAGGTACTGGCCACGGTCAATGGGAGTGTACGACCACGGAAATAATGACCATGAAACACTTCTCATGGTAACGCCCCACTACACTAAGAGTTGCAATTGGATGCAGAGGAATATTTTCCTCATTCAAGCACCAAAACTTAGTCTGGAGAGTGGGTGGGAGCGGTGAGGCACAGAGCTCATTTTACAGTGGTACAAAAAAGCTGGGTAAGTAGGAGCAGGCTAACAGGAAGAATGTGGCACCAAACCAGATAGCAAGCAGCATCTGCACCAGACCCTAGGAGAGGAACTATACAATTTCCTCCTGCTTTAGCTACACGTAACAGCTTGATGAGTCAGAGTACTCTGCTTCTGTAAACGAGGCAGGTCCTGATTTTGCTCTTTCCCTTGACCTACATTCATATGTGTGGACATATAGATCAGCGTTGTACTGGTTTTAGCTGGGAGAGAATTAATTTTCTTCATAGTAGCTGGTATCAGGCTACGTTTTGGAATTACGATGGGAAGAGTGTTGATAACAACACAGATGTTTCAGTTATTGCTGAACAGTGCTTACACAGCCTTAAGGCCTTTTCTGTTTCTCACACTGCCCTGCCAGTGAGTAGGCTGGGGGTGGGCAAGAAGCTGAGAGGGGACACAGCCAGGACAGCTGACCCAAACCAGCCAAAGCAATATCCCATACCAGATGACATCACACTCAATGATGAAAAACTGGGGGAAAGTTGGCCAGTTTGCTGTTGCTCGAGGACTGGCTGGTGGTGACCTACTGGGATTTTTTCCCATCACTTATTTTTCTTGGTTTTGTTTCTCTCTCTCTCTCTCTCTTTTAAAAACTTAAAGCATCTTTATTTCAACCTGAGTTTTTTCACTTTTACCCTTCTGATTATTCCCCACATCCTACCTGGGGGGGAGGGAGCAAGCAGCTGTGTGGTGCTCAGCTGCCTACCAGGGTTAAACCACAAGGGTAAAACCACGACCCATCAGCTGCAAGCTCCCTTTGTTTCTGACGTTTCACAGTAAGAATACACACAACTCTGTAAACTTCCATGAAAGATATAATCACCAGACTTCTGTACCTCTCCTCTCATGACTCCAAGTTATCTAAATGGAGTCCAACATCCACCAAACCTTTACTGATTTGCTCTCTTGGCCCACGTACAACTTCCACTTGGGAAAAACACATTAAAGGTAATACCCAAATGGTTGGGCTGGCAGGGTGAGCAGGAAAAGTAGCCTCATCTGCTTCTAAGAAATATTTTAACTCCTTCATCTCATCATTATCAGTCTAATGGCATCTCTAATTGCACAGGCACAATGGGAGAAGTATTTTAATCCTTGCTATCCAGCAAAGTTTGCTCTATACAAGCAAATACAAATAGGTCAGTTCCACATAAACTAGTACAGCTTCCCTGAGGTCAACGGGACTCTGTGGAAACGCACCATCCAAGAAGGTGACCTAAAGCCACATGCTTGGATTCACCTATATAAGCCTTTAGAAAAGGCTGCACTTACAGGATTGATGTCCAAAAAGGTCTCGTGATATTCCTTCTTTGGATGCATGCCTTCTATGTCCCCTATAAACTTTTGATCTGCTTGGTAAAAATGTGGAGCTGATAGAAATATCGGAGCACCTGGAACGTGAAAACACAGAAAGTCACCACCTAAAAAAGGCAGAACAGGATTTGAGGAAGTCTTTGAGGACCTTAAAGCTCTTCCCACTGTGCCATTTACAGTGAAAGGGAAAGTCCACTCTGGAGCTACAGAATCCATACTCTGACTCTGTGTCTTCAGAACAAGCAAACTTTCCCATGTGCAGCATCAGCACGGCTTCGTGTCTCAAGCTTGCGTGTGACAGATGTGACAGCTAACCCGGCTAGGGGCAGAGGAAAAAAGCCCAAGCTGTTCACTATGGATCCAGGTACTTCTTTTTCATTCCTTGATTTAAATCATTGCTGGAGCAGACAGCATCTAACGGTAACATCCCCTCAGATCGCTATTGCATTTTGCAAATGATCACTTGTTGGTGGCCAATTTCACTAAGCACAGCACCAAACTGCCTCTTATTTCAGACAGGAAGGAGAAACACATTCCCCACGGATGTCCTACCAGCCTGCTTCCACTGCCTGGTAACATACCTTGCTTGCAGATGCTGACGTTGAGGACGCCAGTGCCAGGGCAGTTCCCTGGCGGCACGCAGAATCCAGCGTTGTCTGGGTTAACCGTGGTGTTGGCAAATACCATAGAAGAGGGCACAAAGCGGTAGGTTGGGATGCCTGCAACCGTTCCTGAGCTGTCGTACACCAGGTAAAAAGATCTGCAAGGAAGAAAAGCCAGACCCAGATTTGTTGCTCTTGAGCACACGCTGACACCTGCTGCAGATGTCTCCTTGCTGATGCCGGTGTATCAACTTAAGTTTACAGTAAACTAGGCAGATTTGGTTTAAGTCCATTCCAACAATCTTTTCTATTAAATTTTATAGGCTTTTGATCAGCAAATACCCATCTCGTCATTTTGCTGCTGCACAAAATGGACGATCCTGTACCAGCTATGCTGCTGCAGGGACACAGATGCCTGCCTTCAGCATTTCAGGGCCTCACTCTGGTCCCCATGTTGCTATTGGGTGCTGTGTGAGACAACGCTGGCACGTGCTACTGAGAGGGACAAGGAAAGGAACACAGTGGTGAAAAAACAATTTGCCAGGTCCTGAATTTAGTGTAACACACATCTGTATTGATTTAGAGAATTTCAGATAGGTTTTGTTCTTCAAAAACAGGGAAATGTGCAAGGGAGGAGACAAGGGAGAACATAAGGAAGGAAACACCAAGATTTTCTGCATCTCGTTGGCATTTCAAACAGCATTATGTCAAGTTGTGGATCTCTGAAGAGGGCAACCTGGGTTCTCTAAAAAAGCAGGGCACAGAGGAAGATTTTGGAGGAAAGAAGCTTCAGGCAAGGTTCCTACAAATCCTTCCATTCCCCTCACTACTGGCCTTGCAGGTCAGTCCAGGCTGCCTTTCCATTAATCTTCCAAATTTTCCCTTGATCCTTATTTTGAAATAATTAACTTGATGCAGATTGGAGGTTTTCTGGTGTAATTCCCTCACCCTTCACACCATGAATAAATGCAGAACACTCATACTGTTAGATAAAATCATGTGAGGAAGAACACCAGCCTAACATGACAGCTCAAGAGGAATGGACGTAAATGCTCTCCTTTAAAATCTGAGTGACATTTTCTTCTCCTTACCTGCAGAAATCAGAAGAAAAGATATAAATGTGCTCATCTTTGCTAATCAGCGGGTGAAAGGATGTCCCATCTGTTCCGTTGATCATGTTACATGTCTCTGTTGTCCACCAGCTCAGTGACCTGAAGAAAAAGAAGCAAAGAGAGTAAGGGTTAAAAGATCTTTAGGCTGTGGTCAGGTGATGCCAGCTCATGGTCTAAGCAAATGACAATCAGCCCTGTACAGTGTTAACTCCTCTTGCCTCAGGTCCACTAACAGAAGACGGGATTAAAATGGGTTTAAATTGCATCTGTCACCTCTTTAAACTGATGCCAGGCAAGAAAGAATATGTCTGCAAGAGTTCCTCCCATATATGTAATTGTGGCAGATGTTTTATTTAATGGGAAAGGGATGCTTTAGGTAGGTTCATCTTTGGTTTCTTTGCAACACACGCTGCCCCCTGAAGAAGCGTTAGATACCCAGGCACAAGATGTCCCAGCCTTGGCTCTGGGTACAGAGCAGCAAGGAAGGCTGGTGTCTGGGAACGCTGGCTGCGTAGATGTGGGAATGCTGTCCCCAGGGGTGGCTGGGATGGGTGTCCTAGAGGAGGGAGGGGGGAGAGGGACTGCCAAGGGGCAGTCAGGGATTCAGAGGTGAGCGTTCACAGCACTCTGCTCTCTCTAAGGCCGGGGCTGTCTTTCTCCCATATGACACATACCAAAATACTGAGGGGTTGGTCTGAAGCTACAGCTGCCAAGAGCTACCACCATCCTCAGAATAGAAGAACCATTATTTATTTTTTTTTTTGTAAACAATGCTTATGTTCATCCAAAATGTGAAAAGGGACAGATTTTGACAGAGGCCACACCACACTGAAAAACTTACTCTTTTCCTTTCCATTCCACAATCCTTGAGAAGTTAAGGTAGTTAGTTTCCCCACTTAAGAAAACGTATTCTCCGTCATCGGTTCCATTCATCTGCAAACAGATACATGAGTTTTTAATCACTCTGCTCATTCTGTAACACCTGGCTGGTAACCACAACAGCACGGTAGGAGTTTAAGCTCTCAACACTGCAAATCCACCCTAGGAGCGATGAACACCCCCTGAGTTAAGTGCAATTCATTAAACCCCACCTTGAATATAAATGAGGTGGAAGTGATTGGGTTAGATTCTTACGCCTCCCAAGCAAAGGAAATATTACATTAGATTAGTCTTTCTTCCTTTTGAAATTTGCCACTGAACAAACAGACCTTAGCAAAAAAAAAAAAACCTACAGGAAATGACCTGAGCACTGCAGAAGATCTCCAAGAAACAAGGATTCCCCACAGCCCAAAATGATGCACAACCAGGAACACTGTGGAAGCCACTAATGGCTCCGGTAAAGAACTAACACGCAATTTCAGTCAATTACTAGGGAAATCGGTCTGGAAACTTTTCTACTAGTTTGCACAACTGGCCCCACAAAGCCCATCTTATTCAAATGAGCACAGGCAATAGCCGAGTGGGTTACGTCCACCCTTGGAAAGCTTATCCACCACACCTGAGGAAGGGAGGTCAGATAAACCATTCACGGCTGTGCTGTCAGCCAGCGCATAGATACAGCCAAACTGAGGAGGGAACGTCCATTTGCTATCCCTGCAGCCCACCTCCTGGCCTCAGTCCAAGCGCATCCTTCTCAGCTGGCTGGCGATGACAGTCCAAACTGTAGCAATGACATCATTCCCCATCTAAACCACCAGAAAGTCTTGCAGACGAGTTACCTTATTAAACAAACCAAATACTGGATCGATCTCAGGATGCAAGAGATGAATGGTTGACAGGAGCCTGTCTTTGTAGCCCCACAGTAATTCATGCACGGTGTGAACTGTGAACAGGGATTCTTGGTAGAGAAGCAGCAGCACCTCTGTGGCAAACTGAAGAGGGGTTGACCTGGTCCACTCCATCGCAGTCTGCCAGGGGATTGGAATGAGGGAGCAATGGTCAGATTTATTGTTGAATAAATAATACCAGCTGCATACAGAAACACAGACACACATTTCAGCACTGCACATGTCTCGACTGTGTTTTCAGTTTCGTTATTTCCACTCGCAGCAAGTAATGTGCTGGCTAACAGGTTCTTCAGCTTTTCTCCCACAGGGATGTGTTCTTGCAGATTCCCGTTGGGCCTGGCACTGCCACACAACCAGCTCAGATCCATGCCATTAACTGCCACAGTCTTCAGAATGGATTTTAAGTGAAATGTGCAAACCTGCTCTCCAAACAGCCTGAATTTCACAAGTATATTACAGCTGGAGACGTGCTTTGAATTTCGCCCTTAGGAAGTTATGGTTTACATTTTTAAAAGCCATTTTTATAAGACAGCCATTTCTCCAAAATGCAAACAATACCAAAATTTATTTCCTTTCTAGCTGACGAGTGATTTCACAATGTGTCTTTAAAAAACCAAAAACAAAAGGAGGGAATTTCCTTGGGCAAACCAACCTGTAGTTCTTCTAGTACTGCCTGTTACAGCACATCACAGTCAAAAATCTGAACGAGAGATAATACTTACCACCGCTCAAATGCCTGGGAGGAATTGTAAATACAGTGACTGTATTATTTGCAACTTTTAGTAAGCTGAGTCCTATCTGCTATGTACAGTGCATTTAGGTATTCATTCATAAAATCAGACAAGACATTTTTGGAAATGCTGTGGAAGTCGTCAAAATGAATGTACCCCGTAATTGAAGTCAATTAAACTAGCACAGGGAGTAAAGGCTTAGTCACACAGCCAACAAGTATTTTAGTACAGCCTCATTTCCTTTGGAAGGTATAACAGCTTTAGATCTGCTTGTTCTCATACTACCCCTGTGTGAGACCAAAAATAATAGTCTGCCTCTGATCACCAAAATGAGACTTTCTTTGCAGAGTACTTTCACCTAACACAGTTTGGGGGTGCATGTTTTAACTTTAGTATTATTCTGAAAGCCCCTTTACATTCAGCTGTATCTGAAGCTCATCTGCTATGATTTTCTTTTTCAGTTTGAGATGCAGACTTGGAGGCAATTTTTGCAATGTAAACAAAGACAACCCCAAGCGTTCCAAGCTTCCTCATTCAGAAGTCAGTCTCCTCCCATCCATTTGGCATTACTAATTCTCTAGTTTCACTTACTCGTGGAAACTCAACAGGCCTGATTTCTGCTCATCTCTGAAGCGTGTGTCAGCTCTCAGCACAAGAGTGAGGCACTAACACTACAGAGGCGTATGGCGAGGGAGGAACATCATAAAAAAAAAAAGCGCACAACAGTCCAAACCAAAAGAGAATGCAGTATCGGCCTGGACATAAGCTGCCTCTCTCGTTCTTCAATCACATTTATCTACCACAAAGGGAGAGACAGTATGAAGCAACAAGCTGCTAGTTATTAAGCGTGTTAGGATGATTTCCAAGCTGAAATGCAAGAGAACTCACCACTGCAGGAATATTAACTGTTCTAATCAGGTCCACTTCAGGGTCTCCAACTGACTTCTGAGGTTCAAATACATACGTCTTTGGATTCAGAGCAGATACTTTGGTACCGTTGTCCAAAAACTGAACGTGCACTCTTGGCCTGTATTCTCTGAAAAACAAGTAAGTTTGCTTTCTAATCAAGTTAAACAAGTACATGTAACATTAACTGCAATTAACTTATGGTTATTCTACTGCTTTAAGCACATAAAAGGTGGGATTTTCAGTTCATTAGGAGTAGATTCATTTTTGCTACTGCTGCTGCCAGCAACAGAACTCCCCTCTGTGTCAGTGTAAGCTGAACCGGACCTCACAGGCTGCTTCCAAAAACGCCACCCACACGCTAATTGCACTTCATATTTTTGCCTCATCTTTAAAAACCTCCGAGGAAAGAGAACAATTTCAGACAGTACAGAAGGATTTAGGGACACTATATATGGGACTGCCCTTGAAGTACAACTTGAAAATGAGATTTTTGCCTCTCTGCTGCCAGCAAAATTCGCTCCCAGGCAGAACAAGACCTAAGCTTCACATAAGTCTCATTAACCTGACCTAAGAACCTACCAGAATCTTTCTGCTGGCTTTAAAGTACTTTGCACTAAGACTTCGGGGTTTACATGTGACACAACCACAGAACAAGCCTCATTGTAGCTCTTCTCCTTTAATTCTCAGACGGGAATCCTGGACATGGCAGAAATTCAACTGATTTTTTGCCGTGAACTCATGAGTCATGGCCTGGGAGGTCGCTTTTGTTACTGTCTAAGCACTCAGACAAGCAGCATAAAACTCAGGATTGCTGACAAACAAGTGCAATTGGCAAGAAACATCAAATGCTACCTGCTGGCCTGATCAGGAAGTCAGATCTTAATTACCCTGAAACACATGTCATAGCCATAATTCAGTCCACTACCATTTTACAAACAAGAAACATCCAATTCTGCAGAACTGGCTGGCTCAGGCTCAAAATGAGCTATACACGCATCTTCAGCAAACCCAGAAAGGGAAATGGCAGGTTGTCTGCTCGTGGCATGATCCTTTTGGCATACACACGGAGTGAAATGCGCTGTATTTTGTAAGCCTACATTCACTCAGAAGTTTGTTGACTTTTACATTGCTTTGCTTCCTGTGTAAATTTTTAGGTCCCGAGATGTGAAGGTGAATTATTCCGCAAGACCCTGCGCTATGATTTTTTCATTCATTTCATATCCTAGATCCCATGCTGATCCATCAATGCAGCTTCATGACAGGCTGTATTGCTGTGGTTCAGTCTTTCAAATTTAAAGAAAACGGGAAGGGCCAGTGAAACTATTGTTGTTAGAAACCAACCATTTTCCATCTTCCTTACACAAACAGCGTGTCTACCACTCTTCAGCATCCCTACCACCTTGGAACATTTTTGTCTGGCAACACTGCCAGCTTGATTTGGCAAGAGCCTCTTGTACAGCAATCTACTTTACACCCTAGGGCTTGAACTGAGGGGATGGGAATGGACAGTTGCAAAGTGCCTTCCCTAAAATAGGCCAGAGTTAACCTGAGAAGCCTTTCCAACTCTAAAAGGGCCAGAGAAGAAAATAATACTCCCTGCTTAGAGATACAAGTAGGAGAATCTCAGACATTGAAGACAAAAAGCTGTAAATGTGTGCAAGACCAGACAATATTCAAGTGTTCTTTGGGAGTCAGCAAGCTTGGGCGGATAAGCAGCTTGCACTTCATAATTAATTATTTTATATGCTGCAAAATTCAACTTCCAGGATTTAAAACCACAAGCACTACTACCCTTTTGTTACAGAATCCATCTCTGCGCTAACAGGGTTTACAGTGTATGTTGGTCAAAACCATGAATTGCAGGAAGAATATGCAGCAACAGATTCTATTTCGCCATCCCACCTCCTCTCTGTGACTCATTATTTTTTCTCCTCTGCTTGTCTGGGCCAGTTCACTTGCAGCCTTTCTCCCCAGTACCCTGTTTTCTAAAAACACTGAGCCATTCGCTTCATGTTAGGGCATTTTAGGTGTGCTGCCACGTGCTAAACCTAAATGAGTCTTTAACGCTTTGCTAGATGGGGCCTGTGAGACAAACTTGGTATTTATTCTCTGGCTTGAGCGTGCAGTATGTCTGCAACATCCCTCCCTTCTTCCTCTCCTCCCACGTGCCTCCTCTCTTCCCCCACCCGCCGCTGACAGTCTGGTACAGTCGGCAGTGACAGCTAGGCAACGATTAAAGAATCTGCCGGAAAAGAGCACTCCAGTTTCTAACTTTCCTCTTTCCTCTATCAGACAGAGCACAGCACAATCGAATCCTGTTCAGACACGTCAAAAATCAGGCTAACCAAACAAGCAACTGAAACACGCAGCGCTGGAACGCGCAGCCTCCCTCCCTCGCACAGCAATAAACAACTCGGGGAGAGCCTGCGCCGTCCGACCCGCTGACAGCCAGCCTGTGGCGTGTGTTGCAGGGAAGGGCTCTTCCAGACGAGCCACAAACCAGCAGCTCAGGCTGGGCCCCCCCTCGGGCACAGACCAACCCAGCCAGCTACACTAGCAGCCCTGTCCATCCCACGGAACTCCTTCATGGGTAAGGTGCAGCTTCACAAGCCAGGCTGCGCGTGACACCCAGAAGACACTCGGAGCTAAGGAAAGGGAAAAAAAGAAGCTAGGAAAAAGGACAGAGTACCAGGGTGCAGAAGAGCATGGGCCTATGCGCTTTCATGTAGGTCTATGATGAAATTCAACAAGGGCAAGTGCTGAGTGCTGCACCTGGGGAGG
>BOSO01016280.1:0-18751 GCA_018403395.1 Gorsachius goisagi
CTTCCTCCTGGATTATGTGGGGTTTATTCCACTCTCCATCCCCATCTTCCATCTTGGGGGGCTGAGTACCCGGGGGATAACTTGTCAAGCTATTAAAGACTGAGGCAAAGAAGGCGTTAAGTATCTCAGCCTTTTCCTCATCCTTGGTGGTTTAGCAGAACAGGAGACCAGGCCAGTGGGCTAGATGAGGTGGGATAAATAGGGTATCAGGTAAGTGTTTTAGAGAAGCACAGGTCTGTCAGGGCTGTTACACTCTGAGTGTGAGAGCAAGAGCAGTGGCCAGAAAACCTGCAGAGCAGAAATTATGAGACATTGTCTGGATGTAGTAAGGGAGGATTCTAGAAAGAACTGAGTGACAAGTTGCTTTTACTGTTCAGGCTTTACTACTCTGTTCAGGGTTTCTATTAACACTTGTGCTAGACAGTCTCAAGAAGAAGGTTAGCATATCCTTTCAGATATGGGATTCCCTCCATGCTATTAATAAAATTCAGGGTGAGTCTGGACAAATTATCCTCTGGCATATAAATTTCTTCTTTATCCAGAGAAGTAAGACATCCCTCACTGACTCCAACATGCACAAATGACACAGCACGCTGGCCTGGTATCTGAAGAAGACAATGGAAATGAGGGCTACACAAGGTCAGCTTTCAGATCTCACAATTAAGACATACTATTTAGGGGAGGAAAAAGATTGAGTATCAAGTGCCAACTGGATGGATGAGAAGTACAATCTTCCAGTAACACCCATCTCCACTAACACTGGGGCACTAGTCAGGATAACACTTTGATCAGATTATTTGATTTAGATCTAGTTTACTTTTATTTAGATTATACTGGTGTGATGTCAGCAACAGACAGACAGAGGAGTTCACACTGCAAACTACCAGTACTTACAGTCTTACAACTTTGGAAAATTCAGAATTATTCAAAAGCACATTCATGTCCTGTAAAAAAATGCATTTACTATAGGCTACAGTTTTAAAACAAGTACCTTATTTTTTGTCATGATGCACGGCAGACATGAACTCAAATTGTTTGTGGCCAGCAAACGGCAGAAACATGTCACTCGTAAAATTCACTCAGCTTCTCACAGTCCACGTAACTCCAGATGCAAATGCACTAAAACACATGAACATCACGTTATGTGTCTCACCAAGGGCAATGGCAGCGAGCCATCGGTGTGTTGAAGTGCTTGGGGTGAACAGACCTCAGCAGCAGCTGGATCAGCACTGTGCCCAGCTGTGGCTGCTTCTTGCCAGCAGCATCCCTTCAGCATGAGGAAGACATTCGCATGGTACACTGGTCCATGGTCTTGGCTCAGCACCATGTTTCTAGGGGACTGAACAAGTCCTGAAGGTATTTCCTGGACCCGGGCTAGTTGCAACGGTGGTCTCCTTGGTCTAAAACTGCTCCCGAGGCCCAGGTGGTGCGTGAGCATGGGCAGTGTCCTGGCCCGGGCCCCGGTGGCGACAGGGCCTGGACACCGAGCCCTGCTCAAGGCCTCAGCTGGGAGCCAAGCCCCGGGGCCGGCGGTGATAACTGACTTCCCAGCTCCGAACCCCTACAAGTAAGAGGGGAACAGCCCGGCGGGGGGCACCAGCCCGCCCTGGCGCGGCCCACCGCCCTCCCCAGGGCCGCGGCCCCAGCCCTCGCTCTGCCGCCGCCTCCCGCCGCGGCGAGGGCCACCCCGGGCGAGGCTTCCTGTGCTCGGCCGCCGCCTTACCCAGGCTCCAACCTCCCGTGCTCCCGCCGCAGGGGGTGGGCTGAGGCTGCAGATCGCGCCTTATGCAACCGGCTCAGGGAGCGGCCGCCGCCCCGCCAGCAGCTCGGTGCTGTCCGTGAGCTCCTGGGCGGGGGGGTGGAGGAGTGTGGGGGGGTGGCTGTCGCCTCAGCCGTGCGAGCCGAGGGCAGCAACTCCCGCCCTCTCCGCCCTCGCCTCTCCCGCCGGGGCGTGCCGTCGCGCAGGTGCGGGGCCCGCCGCAGCGCGGGGAGGCTGAGGCGGGCGGGCGGCTCTGGGCGGCGGCCGCGCTGGGGACGGGAGCTGGTGCGGGCTTCCCAGGGCGGCGGCGCACCTCCGGAGGAGAGGGCAAGGAAAGCCTCAGCCCTTACCGGCTTTCTCCTCAGGCTCCGCACCCCGCCGGCCTGCGCCCCGCGTCCCGACTCCGTGTGTCAGCCCGCCTGGCTGTCGGGAAATGGGTGGCTGGAACGACCTGTATCCGCTCCCGGTGCTGCCCTCCTGGGTACCGGGCGCTGCCGCCGGGATTGTCTCCTTGCACCTCATCCAGAAACTATTCTTCCCCTACTTCTGGGCAGACCTGAGATACCTGCTGAAAGTCTTGGTGTACGGGCTGACAGTGGAGATGTCCCGGCTGCAAGGGAGGATTGTGACCGTCCTGGACAAGTTTGTGAAGCTAGCTGAGAAGCAGCCCCACAAGCCGTTCCTCATCTACGAAGGGAAGGTGCACACCTACCAGGATGTGGACAGGAGGAGTAACAGGGTAGCACAGGTCTTCCTGCACCATGGGGCTCTGAAGAAGGGTGACACGGTGGCCTTGCTGATGGGCAACGAGCCAGACTTCATCCATGTGTGGTTCGGACTGGCCAAGCTGGGATGCGTGGTGGCTTTCCTCAACTTCAATGTCCGCTCCAGATCTCTCCTGCACTGTGTCAGTAGCTGTGAGCCCAAGATACTGGTGGTGGGAGCAGGTAGAGTATATGCCTGATTTGTACATCCAGACTTTTGATGTCACATCTTCCTGGTGTGTGTCTCTCCAGCTACTTTATTGAAAACATGATTTTCAGATGTTCACAGAATGAAAGAAACCTAGGGCTAGAAGGGACTTCAAGAGATCTGCCTCTCAAGCAGAATCAAGTATATCCATGCTTTGCGGATATCCATTTAACCTTTTCTTAAAAAATGTGCATTGCAGGAAAGTTTGCAACATCTAAGTACAGCCTGTTCCAAGTGTTTAATCGCTTCGGTAGTTGCTTAATGTGTTTCAGAAAAGGTTAAAATGATCTATTAAGAATTATTTCCCATTCCTTTTTAAATAGTCCAGTTTAATTTTATTTCAGTCGCACTTTCTTCTCCTGTACTACCTCCCCATCTTTCTAGTGATCAAACCCACTGTAAACTAGGTCTAAGCTCAGACTGTACAACCTCTGCTGTACAACTGTTCACAGAGGTACGATAGTCTTCTGTTAAAATTGAGAGGGTTTTTTTACAGGTGTAGTACATAGGAGGTTGATTGGTAATAACCAACTTGCTGTTGGCATTGGGTTGTAGAAGAAATTTATGTGTTTGAATAGGAGATAATTGTGTTGTGTAAGTTTCCAGAGTATTAAATTTTTATTAAGTGCTTCAAAAGAATTTCAAAGTCTTGATGTAGGCATGCTGTGCTTTGTATATTCAAATTGGGCTTCAATTACAGAGATGCATAAACTGAAGACAGATCCAAAACCTGAACTTGCCTCAACATTTATGATCAAGTGCGAGTGAACCTGCAATGCTAAAAGATCACACAGAAATTTGACATTTGGCTGGAGGAGGATATGTCAAAATTATTTAATATTAATGTTGCCCTCCCTCTCTAAAATTATTATTTCAAGTCTACTCTGATGTATTTCTATTTCACAACTTCTTGGCTTATTCCTATTACACAAGTTGTGTGGTTTGGCATCCATGACACCTACCTAAATGGTGGAATTTCCTTCCGTCTGTTCTCTGCTGCTGCAGATTTGTGCTTTCAAAAATGTATTTAAGATTTTTCCCTTGCATATTTTTTAATATAAATTTTGACATTCTGATTGTATATGGTAAGCTGGTTTAAAAATGCTTGGTAATTAAAACAAGCTAATGAAACAAAAGCCGATTTAAATACAATCTCAAAACACATGATAACAATGCTTCTGAAATGCCAGTTTTTAATTTTGCTTTCTTATTTACCTAATAAAGCTAAAAAATCTAATTTAACACCCTCTTATGAGCATGTGCTTTTGAGTGTATGGATTGAGGAATGGAATTAGCGTTCAGGAAATTCTTGCTCATTGACTGTAGTGAAGGAGAACTTTGGATCAAAACTTGTTAAGAGTTGTCTTCATTAAAATGAGAGGTCACATAATGAATGAAAAAAACATTTGCAAAGCAGGAACAGGGTCTGTGTTTCTCCACTCTTAAATTTGTAATCAGCAGCTGATAGTAAGACAATTATGTTGAGCTAACTTGTTCTAGGAGTCTGCCTCCACTCACAAAGTAAGAGCTATGTGCAGACAGATAATACAACAGAGATACCAACAGATTAGTCTCTGAGGTGGTCTTTTGTATGTTGGTCTTCTTACTTTATTCATGGGTTTTAGTCTCTGCATTAAGTTTGTCAGTCCCTTGAGCCTGCAAGGCTTCACAGTATTAAGTTTGTCAGTCCCTTAAGCCTGCAAGGCTTCACAGTATTTTTCTTTCAGGACTTAGGGGCTCTTTTTTTATGTGTACCTGTGAAAGAAGTTGAACTTCTGTTAGGTCCTTGTTTATTGGCCGTGTCATATAGAAAAGGAGCCTCTCCAGAAGAGTCGAGGTTTCACAACTGTTCAGTTTCTATACTGTTCAGTGACTGTGAGGACTAACTCACACCACTCTTGAAACAAAAAAATATATTATACATAATTATTATACATAATAATTTCCCCATAATGTTTATAAAAGTTGCAAGGCAGTATTTAACACTGAGGCTACATAGTTTGATAATTCTCAAAGATCAGTTAAACATCTTTTCATCCAGTGTTAGTGAGGATTCTTCCTTATCAGTAGGCATGACTTGAAATTTCTTGTGTATTTTTGTCTTGTGGCACCATTTTCTGCAGGATTGTGCATGGCTTGAGCATAGTATATTTTTTTCCCAAAATACTTACACTAAAAACAATCAGTCTGTGGTCCAATATCTGTCATTGTCTTAGGCATCATGTTTGGCAACTAAGGTTGTTTTTTTCAATCAGAGATTAGTATGTAATCAGAGATTAGTATGTATGTATAGTATCTAATTTCTAGATAGTGGAAATTCTAATTTTCAGAAATATGTAAGTTTTTTCAGCCTCTACAAACAAATATAGACTTGACTTAGCAATTCCATTTCTTTTAACAGTCACGGAACTATCTTTTCAATATTTTGGATGACCCTCAATCTTATTCATATACTGCAGCACAGCAGAAATTACCCCTTTAACAATTTGACCATTAACTATCTGTGCTTAGCAAGACCAAATTTGCTCTTGACATTCTTATCTGTGATGGTACACTAAATCAGGAACCGGTATTCAAATCCATTTAATATAAGGTTTCATTTGTGCTGAAGGGAACCCTCCACCTTCTGCTGGTATCTGGAACAGTTGCGCAGATAACTGTTTATTGCTAAATCTTCACTGCTCAGAATGGTGGTGTAGCCTTCCTCTGCATGAGATGATTGCATCTTGCAGCTTCTTTTGGTACATCTTGTCATTTTTCCAAAATGCTTTTATTTTTTACAGATGTGATACTGCTATCCAAATAGGCTGGATGCTATTTATGGTTGCATTTTCTTCCACGCCTTGTTCAGTCTTTCATGCTGCCTCTTGCAAGATCACTCTCCTTTGTGGTATTTGTACCGTTCAGTTTTGGTTTGTGCCTGCATATTTTTCAGAGGTTGTAGTTTGGTAAACCGGTCCAATTAGTATCATCTTGTCTTTCCTTCAGCACTTGCAGTCAGACTTTCTTCTGATCTGACAATTCTCTGATATTTTGATTGCTTTTTCTAACTTTAAATAAGAGTCTTCCAATAGTATTTAAGTTTGGGGGGTTTGGTTTTGATTTACATCTACAAACTCTCTGCAATTGAATGTTTTATTCTTAAGCCTCAGATGTGTTATAAAAATGTCAAAATTTCTCCCTGTTGTTGGTTTCTTACATGCAGTGGGTATCTCTAAAAGATTGATTTTTTTTCTATGACAGCAATGCTCTTTTAATTCATTTAGCATATTGTAGTAACTTGGTTTTTTTCCTTCTCATCCAACCGCAGGCTGTAAGGCAAATATAGATTCTCTGATTTGCCAATATTTAGACTTTGTGTTCCTTTCCAGTATTTTCACTTGCTTTTGTGGCAGAGAGAGAGTTTTTGCTTTAGCTACCTTAATTTGTCTGCTATGTTCCCAGAGCATTTAGCTCTTGCTTTAATTTGCTGTGTAACATTCTCACACTTCCATTCCCAGAAATTCCACCACCACTCCCATTCTGGGGAATGTTTGTTGAAAGAGATTCAAAAGTTGGAATTTAAAACTGATTTTTTAATAAACCAGCAGAACATGTAAGTAAATGAGGAATTTGTAAAGGAGAAAAAAAGAGGCTATATGCCCTTCTCTCTATCAGACTGCCAGCATTAGCTTACTTTAACAGCAGTCTGACCTGTTTAAAAGGTATTCGTCCTTACTATGTTTGTTACCAGATCATGCCACCCTTATTTGTTTAAAAACTACTGGCTAAACAGAGGAGTAAGGTACTGCTTAAAATGAACTGTGTCCTTTCCAGGGAGTATTTCTATTCGTTACTTTAACAAGGGATTACATTTTATCTTTTGGACAGTACCCATGTAAAAGCAATACTATTAAACAAAACACACTTAGTGACCCACCAGGAAGGTACAACTGGAATTTGCTAAGGCATTTATAGTGTTTTATGACTCTTAGTAAGAGTTCAGCTCTTAGTAGGACATCCCAAATTGCCATTGTGATTTCTGATGCCAGGATTCAACGGTGAATGAGTTACTAAACTCCATGAGATTGGTTTACATCAGTCCTGATAGCAAAGGCTATTCAGGGAGTGTACATGCCACATGGACATGTGTGGGCAGCCTGCTCTGCATGGGCCTGCTTGAGCAGGGGTGTCAGACCAAGAAGACCTCCAGACATCCCTTCCAACCACAGCCATTCTGTGATTTTGCAGTTCTGTACAGAATTACATCTCTCAGCTGTGCAAGTATAGCATTTTCCTGGCCAGGATTCTTTATTCTCAAAGCACCAGCAGTGCTTTCTGCTGCTGCTGCTGAGTGTATTCTGAATTTCTCACCATCTGAGCTCAGAACCAGGGTTTACGCTAGCAAGAGTAAAGTTCAGACAGAGGTGTATCTTCATCACGGAGAAAGAGAGTAAACAGAGTCTTTTTTGGTATTTGTAAATTAGGGTCATATGGTATTATACACAAGTAGCCATATCATAGAATCATATGTTAGTCCCTGAGTGAAAAAAATAATGATTTTATCAAAACCATCTTTTCTTAACTATTTGGAATAAAAAGCTACTTAGATCTAAATATTTAGGACAAGGAAACCAAGGAAGACCTGAAGAAGACACTATGATCTGTTCTGGTAGATACCATACCTCATTGATCACTTGCTTTTACTTAGTCTGTGTCTCTGTCCCAGATGGCCTTTGAGTGGAAAACAGGAGAACAGTGATTCCCAAGCCAGTTTCTGTTTTACTACCTTTCTTGCCTTCAGTGGTGTTTCAAGATCCCAACACTGATCCTGAGCCACAACTGTCTTGTAATTTCTGTTATTATTACTTAGTGAGAGTAAGTGCTGAGTGCAAAGAGTCACTTGGGAGATCGAGTACAAGTAACAGTTATTTTCCGAGGCCAGACAGCGTGGGGAAGAGTTTGGACTTGCCATAGCTTATGGCATATCAACCAGGGTACACATCAAAGTTACGTAAAAAAACATTTCATATGGTTTTCCTTCTCAGTAACTTTCTGTTCAGTACAAGCTGATCTCCGGATCTGATGTATTCCTTTCATCAGTGTAGGACTGTGTCCTTGCCAACAGGCTGCATTGTTTCTTTCCTAGAAAATAACATAAAAAACCTTTTGTGCAACTTCAAGCCTAGGACAGTAGTTCAAAACATATTTTCCTTGCTTTCTCAAAAGATGTAACTGAGTTATGTATTCCTGTGAATTTAAGGTAACAGTTTCACAAACTTTTTGTTGAATAATGAAATGCTTTAAAAACAAGAGGGGGAAAAAAAAGCAAAAAAAGTGGAGAAGCATATTCATCTTGACCAATTACAATTTTTTTTCCCAGTAGAAGCCAAATAGTTAGCAAATGGTGAATATTCATATGCAAACTATGTAAACAACGCATACAGAACTTCTGACTGCATTGCCAAACTTTAGATAAGCAGTCATTTCTTCCAAATCAAATAAAACAAAACCTGAATTTACTTTCATGATGTGAAAAGCAAACAAGTACTTGAGAGAAACCACAAGCTCCGATAGCTCAATTGCTTTACTATAATTGCTTTCCTATATGGTAAAGTACACATAACAGGTACCTCTAGAAATAACCAAACTATAGTTGGTCCAAGAGGGCTGTTTTTTCCTGACACATGTACAAGGTGGTAGGTAAAGACCAGTGAGCCCTACACAACATCTGGCACAGAAGTTCCTTGTTCATGGCACAAAACAGCACTTGACTACCATCAGAATTATTCTTTGGAAATATGTTAGTACAACTGAGAGTTATCTTCAGACACACTCCTGTGTGTTCCAGAAGTAATTTTCTGTTTCTGGCACTTTGAATGTAGCTGTTTCAAATGGCCCATTCTTATTCAGGAAATCACTTACTCTTCTGTTGTTCTCTGCTATCTAACTAGAAATTTCTTTCAAGATAACCTATAATTACAAGCTGTTCACATATTGTTCCAAGTACTAGAATCCTGAGCATAGAAGAAAAATTCTACTGTATAATTGATAGTAGTTAAAAAAACAAGCAAGCCTTTGTGCAACAACAAAACCCATAGTTTTTATGAGTGTTTAGAGAAACAATAAACAGTGTGCATGTTTAATTTCAAGATTGATCTTAATTATTTGGTGTAAATATGTTTTGGTCTACTAAATGGGAGCTATGCCCTCCTGTCATTCTTTTATCTTAAATTATTGTGTCTGTAGAATTGAAATTAATAGTTGCCATCTTTCTTCCTTTGAAAGAAGGAAAGAAAAGAGGGAAAAAGAAAAAGAAGAGGTAAATCCTCTTCTTTTTGACAGACTTGCACTTTCTGAAGAAGTTGGTGCACATCTTTTCTAGAACTTCTGAATACTGAAAAATTAGAAATATATGTGCATTTCTTCATGTTGTGCAGTCCTAAACAAAAATACCTTCTGTAGAGAAGTTAAGAGTTGGTGGGTAATACAGCTTCATCATCATCACTTTCAAAAATGTAAAAAGCAAAACAATTTAAGGAAATGCCAAAAGGAATTAATTTATCTTTAGAAAATAAGGAAATGCCACAGTGATCCCTTTAGTATCTGTAGTACTTAAAAAGGGTGATACTCACCGAGGCTTTTTTTGCCAGGCCTTCTGCAAGAGGATAGTTTTCAATTAAACAGTCAGTGAAATTTCATTTACAATTACACTTTAGTTACACAAGATAATTTTGCATGATTACTTTTACTGGGCAGTTTTTCTCAATCTGTGTACATCATGTTTATTGTCAGGTAAGGACACCACACAGGATGGACAGCTGAGTCTGGTTCAACTGGTTACTGGAGCCAAGAAATTCTTAACAATCCTTAATAATTAACAATCCTTAAACATCTTTGCTGGCACTGTAGTTGGAGCCAGTGCACCCAGAAAGAATGACAGGGAATGCTATATTCTTTTACTGGTTTTGAGAACAGAAATGGAGCTCCAGCGCTAACACCTGTGTTTCTTTTGCTAGGTTCTCAGCCTAACTTGTACCTACAGAAACTATCATAAGTATATTTAGGAGATATAGATGCATATACACGCATAATAAGAAGACAAAAATCAGTATTAGAAGGTACTAAGTATATATTTATTCTGTCACACTTGGTTTATTAATAGCTTTTTTAATTAGAAACAAAACTTGTATTTTCATATTTGTTACTTGAAAAAGGTACTTTAATTTTATAATACAACAGTGAAACAGAACTAATATGCCAATGAACCTTGACTTTCAGTGTATTGAATTTCCTGCAGTTAATACTATTGTCCTTAATGTTAGGTTTTATTCATATTTTTTCATCATATTGCTATGTATAGTGGAAGGGGACTGTACTCCAATGATTCAGACAGATCTGCCTTTTAGAGTTTCATAATTATTTGGGTGATTCCTTCCTGAAATCATTCTGCAGTGCAAGAATGTTGGAACACAAAAATGTTAATGTCACACTCCATCAGATCTATTTGCTAAACATTCATAAAATATATAAAACTTATACTCTGTAGGCTTTAGGTTTGTAAGACGTATGTTTAGTTGGCAACAGTAGTCTGTATCTCTGTTGCAGTAACAGAGATTAGTATGCCATTCATTAAAATATATATAGCAGTCTCTCACTAGGAAAGTAGTTTTCTGAAAGATTAAAAGTCTTCAGTTATTTTGGTGCAAAATTTATTCAAGGGGATTCTATTAATGGTATCCATATTTAATATTTGCAAAATGAGCTTGAAGTTCATATCAGGATTTCAAATGCTGGCTCTGGCAATGCCTTAGTATGAGGTTCTGGGTGAATCATGTCAACTTTGTTTGTTTATTCATCTATGAAAGCTAAGATAATAACATAAATTTATACCCACAGGGATCTTTGCAAGATTAATTACATAGGCTGAGATCCAACAAAGCACTTAAGTGTAAATGAGTCTTTAAGTATATGAATAGTTCTATTGAAAGTAATATTATTCCTATTCCTGAGAATTTTCCTGGATTAGTTGGATGCCTCCAGTGCCTGTGCAGTGTTCTGAGAAAGCGACAGATTGTAAAAATGCTTAGAAATATAAACATAAATACCAAATGTATTACTTAAGGATTGTCGTCTGTTTTTATTTTTCTTGTTGTTTAATCTGGGACTCTCTCTCATGGTTTCTTTCTTGAGAAGCCAACAAGAGAGATCTTAGTTATACTGCTGTTTTTATTTTATAAAAGTGAGTTTGTATTTATACTCAGGTAAAAGCCAATAGAATGAATGTCTTTCAGTGAATGAATACATGATTATAAGAAAACAAAATCGTCTGATGTACCCTAAATCAGATTCATTAAGGTTCATCTAAAACACTTGAAGCACTGCAAAAATAGCCAAATGGTTCTTTGACAGTGTCTAAATAAGCCACGAGCCTGTATCAAATTTCTATTCTGTGTAATAAATGATACAGTTTTCTGTTTGTGTGTTCATTTTTAAATTAGTCACTTCTGTGCTTTTCAAAAAAAGTACTGCTCGATGAGAGATTGCTGTTGAGGGTATCCAGGGAAACCTGCATGGTAATTATCAAATATGTGTATATTTGCCTTGCATCTTCAACCGATTTCTTCATGTTGAAGCTTCACTACCCTTCGTTCTGATCTTAGCAATGACCAAGGGTTGTGCAAAATTATGTGGGAAGCAGGAGCTAGTAATCAAGGCTCACCATTTTGCCTTTGGTTGGCAATTAGAGCTTGTAAGGTCAGCAGTCTTTTTACCACATTATATCCTGTTTTCAGTGAATTTTCATTCTAGTTCATCATTATTTTATTGAATTTATTTATGTTCATGGACGTGACTTTCATTCTTCTTTATATTACAGAAAGTAAAACTTTCAGAGGAAAAATACTTTATTTGATAGTTTTGTGAGGATATAATGTAAGTAACGTTATTTTGCGTTAATTTTTAAGATTTGCTTGGGACACTGGAAGAAATTCTTCCTAACCTCCAAAAAGACATTAGTGTTTGGATAATGACCAGAGAGTCCACTTTTCCAAGTGTGCATACCCTTTTAGACAAAATAGAGGCTGCATCTGAAGACCCTGTTCCAGTTAATCGACTGTCTGCGAAGAACCTGAAGTCATCTGTTTTATATATATTTACTTCAGGAACAACAGGTACAGATCTGCTAAAGAGTCTATGTTTTCCTTCAGCTTTCATCTAGAAACTTGATTTTCCAAAACTCTGTAATCTTTTGGTTCATCTTTTCACAGTAGAATATAACATTTCTTATCTGGGAGCATTATGGTAGAAAATAAGCATGTTTCTTGTCAGTGACTGTATTCAGTGGTTTATGGGCTTCTCTTGTTTTTCCTGCCATGTTGTGCAAATACTAGAGAAACTTTACCTCAGATTACTTCACAGCTAAGATGTTTCTAAAACATTTTGCTTTTACGTTGAGTTTACAATGATAATAAGTACCATTTTGTGATCACATACCACTGTCTAGCTAGTATAGTTAACATTGTATCTGGAACTTTAAAAAACAAGCTTCAAACCAGACATTTGGTTTTTCTTCATTAAGTCATGTTCTATGCAGGTCACTGCAGAGACAGAAAATAGGATTAAGGTACTAGCCTTTTAGTTTAGAAACAGATGGCTGAATTTATTACCAGTGCTCCAGCAGCTAAGAAGCTAAGACTTTAAAAAAACTGATCAGTGACATGAAAAGCAGCATGATGTTGTTAAGATAAGCAGATTGGCATTCTCATTCAGCTGAACACAGCAGTTTTAGTCACAAGAAGACTTAAGAAGAAGATATGTTTTATGGCTTTGTTCCATCATGGAAATAATTATTTAGTTTATTTGCTTTGGGCTCTGGGGAAAAATTAGGAAATAAAAAAATTAGGAAGGTATAAATATTCTCAAGAGGTCAGCTGTGTTTGTAATGCTACTAATATAAACATGGTTGAGCTTGCTAGTTAAAAATAAGGAGTTTTAGCTAAAAAAATGCTACAGAATTCTCCAGGTAGGAGGATTTTCTTCTTATAACTACATTCAGAATATCTGTGTGAAATCTCAAATTTTAGTTATGTAGCATTTAAAATATTTTTGAATAATGTTTTGTATTAATTTACATTGGATCTCTTTTATGTACCATGTAACTAAAAGAATAAGATTTGTTTAGTCTGAAGAGTATGGAATAACTAATTCTAACCTAAAGTAACTGAGCATTTTCAGTTTTTGATAAAGCAATAGCTATTGTTGCTCCTAACATCAATGACTGTTAGCTAAAAGAAAGAAGTATTTTGCATTGTCTGTAGTCAGCTATCTCTAAAGGCAACAGGAAGAAACTCAAGACTCTGTAGAGCACTTCTTGCTATAAGTGTTTCACTGACAACATAGGCTTATTGTCTTTTCTCTTTAGTGTGATGGGTTTTGGAATAGCTTTGAAGTGTAGCTAGAATCTCCATAGGTTACACTTCCAGTTAACAGCTCTATTGAAGTCTTCAAATTAACAGTAGTTTTGCTAGAATAGGTGACAAAGCTTTCTGACCCATTAATTTTTTTGACATTTTTAACAGTTCTCACTGTTCATCATCAGGACTCAGCCTGAAATGTGTGTATGTGAGAACATATATGAAGCAAGAACACATCCCCTACTCAAAATAATGGGTACCAGAGTAGTAGCCCAAGAAGCTCTTGCATGTGAGTCTGCACATTGCTGAACAGAAATTCTGTGCCGAACCAGAAGAAACTCATTAAGAAGAACCTACTGGAGTGGACTTTTTGCTGGACTTTTTTTTTTTTTTTTAATTCTACTTAGTCTTCATAGTGGTCTAAAACAAATAGGTAGGGTTAGATGCACACGTCTTAGATGAGCACCCACTACATGATCTACTTCATGTAGATCCCACACCTTTTTTATTTACATTACAGTCACTATGACTCTTGCCTAAGAGAGGTCTAGTGAGATGCCTCTTCATGTTAAAGGAATTCCATTGTACAGTAAAATCTTTTGGCTCTTTGTTGGCTCTATAATTTGATAGCGTGCTAATCATGGAGTTTCTTCATGTTTCCACCTATTTGAATTGACATGACATCAGATTTAATAACTAACAGAGGAGGCTACAAACTGGCTTATGTATCTTCATGTGTGCAGAACAAACATGCAATACTGTGTTAACAGCCCATTGTCTATCAACGGCCATCTAAACAGGTGGCTGAAAAATTGGTTACAGAAGAATGAATTGATTCTTTTGTGATTTTAGAGACCTTACACAGGGAAAAAAAAATGGAGTTGTCTTTAAGAGAAGTTTTATGCATGGTTTTGTGTTTTCATTACAGATCTTCCAAAGGCTGCAGTCATCAGTCACATGCAGGTTCTTAAAGGAGCTGCTGGACTGTGGGCTTTTGGTGTTACTGCAGAAGACATAATTTATATTACTCTGCCTCTTTATCACAGTGCAGCATCTCTTCTTGGCATCGGTGGATGCATTGAATTGGGTATGGCTCATTTCACTTAACTGTGTTGTTAAAAGAGAATTAATTATTGTAAAAATGTATAAAACATACTTAGGTTCACTGCCATTAAGGAAACTAATGCTTTGCTGAAATCAAATAGTCTTTTCAGAATAGCTTTTTCTGTATTTTGGGGATAGGGGGTGTTGTAGTAGTGAAGGCTCTCTTACAAGCTGTCTATGTGGTACTGGAGGAGAATTATAGTCATTTGTGTCACAAATGTTTTTACTTCCTTTTATATTTAGGTAAAAAGGAATTTAAGGACGTGTAATATTTTGGAGGTGTATAGTGCATTAGTGTATGTACAGACTAAGCATTGTATGGTGGAACAGAACTAAAATGTACTTTGGTGAAGTTAAAAAGACTGACACATTTATAGTGAACACTCAGCTTTGTCATATATCATTAGATGACATAAAACTTTTTTCCATTTAATTTGTGTACTGGTTTAGTAAGGACAATAAAATGCATATTTTATTGTGACAATGTAGGTGTCCTCAATGACTCTCTTACAAAAAATTTTATTTGGAACTTGCTGGCAAATATTTCCTGTTTCTTGAAGCATCAGGACAAGTCAGAGCAAGGGAAAGATCATTGGCTTATGGATTAATTCTGCCTGAATCTGCATCAATGAAAACTTTCTTTGTTGAAAAATGACGTTTCAGTCATACCCAAATGATTTGCTAATTCAGACTGACTTTTCATGGATATTTTCAGTTAAACTCTTTTGCATAACATTACAAACCCAGCAAAGAGAAGCTGTCTTCTTGCTTTTATCCTCTTATCTGTTGGTTTACTGTCTCACTAAGGAGGAGACTGGGTTCATCTCCCTTCTTTGTCTACCACGTTTGAACACAGATCTTCTAATAAATCAGCTTAAATACCATGTGTTTCTCTGAACCAGGCTGCTTTTAGTTCCAATTATGTTCTATTCAGTAGAAAGAGTGAACATAGGTAGCTAAGCTGCCATATGGAGAAAATGCTTCTTTTCCTTTTTTACTGTGTCCATAAAGGTGCAACCTGTGTGTTAAAAAAGAAGTTCTCAGCTAGTCAGTTTTGGAGTGACTGCAAAAAGTACAATGTGACTGTCATCCAGTACATTGGAGAACTTTGCCGTTACCTTTGCAACCAGCCAGTGGTAAGTTGAACCAAAATGGTGGCTATTTATCTGTAAGTGATATGTACATTTATTGTTCTTAATGTGATCATATTAAAAGGGAAATAAATCTGTACTGAACCTGTCCCTCTGCCCTTCTTATTAATGAGAGGTTCTTCAAATATTTAGTGATCTCTAGACTGTAAATAAAAACAATGGCTTAAATTAGGAAGATGTTAAAGTGTTAAAAGATTTCGAGACTAAAAACTGATTCAGTATCATTTGGTGAAAAAAATATTATTTCACAGAGTTTCACAATGTAAATTCAGCTAAGCTAGGTGCATAAAATTCATTGGAATTGATTCAAGATGTATAGAATAATATAGACAGAATGGATATAACCTGCTGCTTAACAAACCAAACTGACTTTCTATCCTGAAATGCATGTACTAAATGTGTCAAAATAAATACTAAACAAACACTCATAGTCCAGCATAAACTAAAATTCAGCTTGCTAATACTGGCAACTTCCATCCATTTATGAGCTGCAGGTTATCCTATTGTGTTTCAATAATAAATTGTAAATGTTACATAATACTTTATCTTAACCTGGTTAAGCATTTTAATAAGTGGCTTGAATATTAAAGAAAAATAAATAACAGCTTCCAAGTACCTGTATAACATCAAGCAAAAAGAACTGTATCCTCTTTTAATTTAACCAAATTTCTAGGAGAAAAAAAAGAGATTTGTGAAAATGTACAATGTTGGATGTGATGCAACTATTATCTCTTTGAACATTCTCCCTTTACCTCTATCATAATTTTGTGATTTAAAAAAAAATTAATCAGTGTTTTATTTCCTTTTCAGTGAATTTTATTGAAATGACTAATTTCTTAGGAAATGGTGCCAATAATTCAAATTTATTAATCTGAAAATGCTTTTCTAAGCCAAGTCCTCATTTTATGATTTTCCGGAATAACCTCTTCCATAATCAGTGTTCTAATAATTTGAAAAGAATGTAAATCAGTCTTGTTTTCCAGGAGAATAACAATTTTCATTAATATCTCAGGTTGCTGACCAAAAAATGGAAAAGGCCAGTGTTCATAAGACATTGGATTTTTTTTTTCTCCAGAAAATTTTCCAGAAAATGTTTAAGTAATGTAGTGGTGGGTCATAGATCTTACAGCAGTATCCATGCATGCCTCAGCAAAGAGAATGTTCTTGAATTAAAGAAGGGATGGCTGATGTCCCAGTGACCATCACTAGCTGCGATGTGAAACCAGAATAATGATACCTTTCTCTCCCTGTGTCTTTGTTGTTGTTGTTGTTGGTTGAATTTTTATTTGTTTGGTTTTTAACTTTATAATAAAATAAACAAAAAGTTACAGGATAACAAAAACTCAAGTTAAAGACCATAAGGAAAATCAAAACATATGAAGGGCCTAGCTTTCATAAATCATAATTTTTCTTCATTATAGGCTAACATGATTTCCCCAAAGTCACTTCCTTCTCTTCAACACTTCCCAACTTTTACTGTGTTTGCAGCCTCAGATGTTAATTGTTCCTCTTTTCTGTCCTTTAACTGTACAGTTAGACCATGGCATTTTGTTTTACACATTTTATACTATAAGATTGTTGTACTTCATTTTCTAAAACAAATGCTTTCATTTTTAAAACTTTCCAAGCCATTGTAAAGTTAAAGGAGTTTTAAATTTTTCAAATAAAGTTACTTATGCCATCATTAACTTATATTTATAGCATCATTAACTGTTCATTAACTATATAACTATTTATTAATTTATGTGCATAATTTCTAGCAGCTGGCATGTCTAAACTCTTTGCTTTGTGAGACTACAGGGTATTTTTGGTTTGGGGTTTTTTTGCTAGCTGGCTGCAGAGAAATGTAATGTGCCTTTACCAAGAAAAATTAAAATTATAAAATGAATCAGTTTGATAGCTAGATACTTGAAGAAAAATACTATTTGTCATGTTAAAACTGGAAGAGGAACATGTTCACACAAATAAGTGGAAGAATTTTAATAATGCAATCCATTATTATTTTTCAAGTAGGTGAAATAATTTGCCAAGTTACTATCTCTCTTTAAGTTCCCTTAACTTAAAGTACTATATATACTGGCAGCATGAGAAAGATTGGCTAATACAAATTTTAAAGCTCTCTGAAGAGATTATGTGGGCAGTGTTCTCAAGGTTCGAGTACTATAAAGCCCTTCTAATGAACATAGATTAAAACCATACAATTATTTTAAGTGCTTAATTTGTTTCTTTAATATTAAACTTGAAATAAATGGTATATTTCCAATAGTTGGAGGCCACAGTGTGGACTCTTATTTCATAGGTTTTAAACAGAATTTCTGGCAAGTCTCTGTGGTAGCATCTAGACTCTTGGCTTAGCTTTCCTTATTAGATTTGTCTTGTTTGATCTTTTTGCCTCTCACTCACATCTGCAACAGCTATTGAAGACTCTTTTGCAATAGTATTTTTCTGATGTTCTGCATCCGGTTTGGTTTGGTAACCTGTTGTCTGGAAAGAACATATGTTAGAAAAGAAAGTTGTCTTTTTTTTCCTTAACTACAAAGACCTTGCATTATGTGGCGTTCATAGATTTTGCTGCACTCCTAAATAAGTGAGTGTTCCTCATGAATGCCCTTTTCCAAGCTCTTTTTCTGCAGTCTCTTGACCATAGTGGAAGAACAAGACCAGCATTGATGGCTTGTAGCCATCAGTAGCTACAAAATGGATCCTGCTCCAAGATATTACCATGCCTACTCCAGTGAAAGACAATATTCACCAAATTAATAACTTGGTCTTCCTGGCTGACATTGCTCAAAGTCTCTATTAACAGTGATCTACAAAATTCCAGAATTATGGCATAGCATAGCTCCCCATTTCCTCTCTAAGCAAAGGCCTTGGAAATACTTCTCTACTAACCTGTGGATGTATTTTCATTAGAGGGCTGCATCACATTTAAAATTTAACATTTAGAGTGAATACAAAATCTGCATAATGTACTTGCAGATACATTTCAAATTTGAGGTAATGAGCTATTTAAATAACACACTGTGTCCTGAAGCTTCTGGAAAGATATGAAGGGTAATGCAGCATTTCTTTCCTGCTTTTCAGCAAGGGAGACCTGAATCCTGAAGTTGTTTACCAACAGGCTAGAAATCAGTTTTCTTTGTCTTTATGTCCTGTCTTAGAATCATAGAATCATAGAATCACCCTGGTTGGAAAAGACCTTTAAGATCATCGAGTCCTACCTTTAACCTAGCCCTGCCATCCCACCACTAAACCATGTCCCTAAGCACCTCATCTATCCTTCTTTTAAATACCTCCAGGGATGAGGACTCCACCACCTCCCTGGGCAGCCCATTCCAGAGCCTGACAACCCTTTCGGTGAAGAAGTTTTT